>PVJC01023185.1:0-26640 GCA_004026665.1 Murina feae
GCCTTTTTTTGTAAATTATAACAAAGTTATACACACTGTTCTACTACTTGCCATTTTCACTTAAGATATCTGGGCAATCATTCCATAACAAAACAAACAAACAAAAAATCTCTGTTATTATTTTTTTATAGCTACAGAGTTTCCATTGTAATGGCATACCAACTTCTCCTTAATCATTATTCTACTGGTGTTAAAATTGCCTCCAATTTTATGCTACTATGAACATTGTCACTGAAAAGAACCTCATAGGGAATCTATTTAATGCATGTAAGGTAAGTTCTCAAAAATGGAATTCTTGGGTCAAAGAGCATATGTACTTTGATTTATAGATATTTTCCAAGTTGCTCTCCATGCAGACTTTGTCAATTCACACTCCCACCAGAAATGTCTGAGAATCTCTATTCTCTATATCTTTGCCAATATAGTGCACAAACTACTTAACTCAAAGAAACACATAGACTAAATAATGTTTTCTAATTTTTGAAGGAGATATTTGATGTATATATTTTCACAGGCCCACAAATTTAAAATAACTTGCACATATCTTCCAAAGAGCCATTTTTAAAATTTAACCTTGACATAAAATTACTTAAAAATGCAGATCATACCCCATTTACTATGCCTATAGGTTTGCCAAAACAACTCTGTGTGACAGATTTCTAAACCTCAGCCAACTAACAAGTTTTTCAAGAAATACATGATACGAACATTTCCAGTTCTATCAAAGAAATTGAACAATATATTGGAGTTTTTGTTCTGTGAATGGGTTACTTTCAGGGAAATTTGGGAATATGTATCTAGAAAAAAAGTAGAAAACATTATTTTATATATGGTATTCATAGTGGGGGAATATATTCAAAACTATGTGTGGGTTGGTGTTTGTGATACTACAAGTTGCACGATAGAGAAGTTCTACCAAGTGAGAAATTCATTATGATGAGCTGTTTAAAGGTATGCTGCATGTGCCAGCACAATGTATACTACACATTATGTGGCATTTGCAAAAGTGTAATCAAGATATCTGATATTCCAAACAAGGACTTGGACCAACTATCACAGATGTCCCATTTACAGTAATTACAGGAAATTCTCAAAGCCTTGGTGCTCTCCATAGAGAAGAGTGTTTGACAGAATTCTAAAGTATTAGACCATGTTCAATTATATAAAAACTAGTAGCCCTTGAGCATGAATCTGTGCACCAGTAGCTTGCCAGTAGCTCGCTGCCCCCCCCCACCACCCTTCATAGCTTGCTGCCCTGCCCCCTCCTATCGCTCTCTGCTGCCAACTTGTAGCCAGTAGCTCACTGCCACCCTCCTGTGGCTCTCTGCTCACTGCCCCGCCTTCCTGTAGCTCCCTTCACCTCTCCCACTCCCCTCTCATAGCTTGCTGCCCTGCCCTCTCCTGTAGCTCTCAGCTGCCTGCTTATAGCTCATTGCCCCACCCTCCTGCTGATCCATGATCTGGTCATTACGTGGTTAGTTGTTACACTTCACAGGGTAACGACCATTTGCATATTACATCTTTATTATATAGGACTAGAGGCCCGTGCACAAAAATTTGTGCACTCAGGGGTGTCCCTCAGACCAGTCTGTGCCCTCTCTCAGTCTGGGACCCCTTGGGGGATGCCCACCTGCTAGCTTAGACCTGCTCCCCACGCGATCAGGCCTAAGCTGGCAATCAGACATCCCTCTGGCAGCCCTTGGGGGATGTCCACTTGCCAGCGGGGAGCAGGCCTAAGCTGCAGTCAGACATCCTTAGTGCTGCTGAGGAGGCAGGAAAGGCTCCCACCACCACAATTGTACTGGCAGCCATCAGCCTGGCTTGTGGCTGAGCAGAGCTCCCCATGTGGGAGTGTACTGACTACCAGGGGCAACTCCTGCAGTGAGTGTCTGCCTCCTGGTGATCAATGTGTGTCATAGTGACTAGTCATTCCCAGTTGTTCTACTATTAGGGTCAATTTTCATATTACCCTTTTATTATATAGGAATATAGGATAGAGGACTGGTGCATGGGTGGTGGCCAGCTGGTTTGCCCTGAAGGGTGTCCCAGATCAGAATGAGGGTCTTGCTGGGGTCCCTGGCCAGCCTGGGTGAGTAGCTGATGGCTGTTTGCAGGCTGGTCACAGCCCCTTCAGGTGGGGAGTCCTGCTGGAGTGCCTGGCCAGTCTGGGCGAGAGGTTGATGGCTGTTTGCAGGCTGGCCAAGCCCCCTAGCAGGAACCCTCACCCCATGAGGGTGGGGTCATCCTGGGTGAGGGGCTGATGGCCGTTTGCAGGCTGGCCTCAGCCCCTAGAAATCCAAGCTCCCAGCAAGGCTAGCTGGAAGCAGGTATATGGAATTTATTTATCTTCTATAATTGAAACTTTGTTGCTTCGAGCAGAGGCCACAGCTGGCCTAGGCAGGCAGTTAGCTTAGCTTCCTCCATCGCTGGGGCAACCGAGCTTCCTCCTTGCTCCAATTCAGTGGCTTCTATAACTGAAACTTTGTTGCCTTGAGTGGAGGCCACAGCTGGCCTGCCTAGGCCGGGAAGCTTAGCTTCTTCCATCGCTGGGGCAATGAAGCCTTCTGTTTGCTCTAGCTCCGTGGCTGCTGGCTGCCGTCTTGGTTGGGTTAATTTGCATATAGTCACTCTGATTGGCTGGTGGGTGTGGCTTAGGATGTAGCAGAATGACACAATTAGCATATTACTTTTTTATTAGATTAGCTTCTTGATTAATACTATAACATCAGCAGAGGTTAGTATTTATTTATGGCCTTCTCTTGAAA
Source organism: Murina feae (assembly GCA_004026665.1). Lineage (NCBI taxonomy): Eukaryota > Metazoa > Chordata > Mammalia > Chiroptera > Vespertilionidae > Murina > Murina feae. Next base: position 2,766 of record PVJC01023185.1, read on the forward strand.
ATTTTCTTACAAAATGAGGTTCTGTGGAAACAACATCCTTTTTGGTTACATTAAATTGGAAAGATTAAAGTGTATCTAAATTAGTATTACTAGATGTTCATATGGTATAAAAACTGCCTCTCACTCTGTGCTCTTATAATACTGAATATTACTTGGTACCATTTATTGATTTTCTGCAGGAGGGAACAGATGAGGTAGGGTAAACCAACATAGGATGGGCTAGTTTGAATAATTTCAGTAGATTCTGGGGCATAGGAGGCTGCCCATGGTTGTATAGTACTTGGCTCTGGGGTATTCAGTGCAGGTAAAGTGGTCTAGGGTGTGAAAGGGCAATAATGGAGGTGTTTGGGGTGTAGACTCTGGAATACTATGCAGTAGTAAAAAAAGAAGGATCTCTTATCCTTTGAGACAGCTTGGATGGACCTGGAGGATATTATGCTAAGTGAAATGAGCTAGTCAGAGAAAGACAAAATATCACATGATCTCACTTATATGTGGAATCTAATGAACATAATAAACTGATGAACAAAATAGGTCCAGAGGCATGGATACATGGAACAGACTGACGTAATCTCAGGAGAGAAGGGAAATGGAAAGAAATTAACCAAAGAACTTATATACAAAGTAGAGGCCCAGGGCACAAATTTGTGCCTGGGTGGGGTCCTTGGGCCTGGCTTGCAATCAGGGTCAATTGGGGGGGGGGGTGCTGGCTGGCCAGGGGAGGGACGACAGGAGGCTGGCCAGCCAGTTCCCCCACCAATTGGGACCAATGGGGGCCAGGTGGGGGAAGGGACTGCAGGAGGTTGGCCAGCTGGTCAGGGAGAGGGACCAAGGGAGGTTAGCTGTGGGAGCACACTGACCACTAGGGGGCAGCTCCTGAGTTGAGCATCTTCCCCCTGGTGGTCAGTACATGTCATAGTGACTGGTCAACCAGTCATTCAGGTGTTTGGTGGCTTAGGCTTACATGTTCATGGACACGTGGACATGGACGCATGGACATGGACGCATGGACATGGACGCATGGACATGGACGCATGGACATGGACATATGGACATGGACACATGGACATGGACACGGACATGGAGACATGGAGACATGGACATGGACATGGACACATAGACATGGACACATGGACATGGACATGGACACATGGACATGGACACATGGACATGGACACATGGATACGGACACGGACACGGACATGGACATGTAAGCCTAAACGACCAAACACCTGAATGACTGGTTGACCAGTCACTATGACATGTACTGACCACCAGGGGGAAGATGCTCAACTCAGGAGCTGCCCCCTAGTGGTCAGTGTGCTCCCACAGCTAACCTCCCTTCACAGTGTGGTGAAGGCCTGTGGTGAAACAGGAGCTGAGAGGAGCGGGGCAAAGGGGAGGAAATTGGGCGACATCTGTAATAGTGATGAAAAAATAAAAAAGAATGAGGATGGGATATGTCAGACAAAAGTAGGAGAGTTCATCAGTAACACTCACTAAAGGAAGTGTTTTTTAAGCGATGGTATAACTTCCCAACTAATGGAGAGAGAAAAAAATCAATCCCAGAAATGATAAGAATATTGAGTAAAAGCATCAAAGAACAAGTGATATATTTAGAAAGAACTATTAGATGATTTTAAAAAATACAACAAAAATTAAAAGTAATTGCTATAAAATTCAGGAAAATGGTCTCCTTTAGGGTGCTATCAAGGTTTTGTTTCTTAATGTAGGTATGGTTACACGGCTTTTCACTTTTCTAATAATTCTTTAAGCGCTACACTTGCTTTGGTGTTTTATTTTATAGTAAAAGTGTTTTTAAAACTTGACAGCACTGTATCAGTCTCTCCTTATCAGTACTGCATAAAAATGAAGAAATGGTCCCTCCAACTCCTGAAAGACTTCACACGGCAGGTTTGAGGGTCAGACAAGGTTTAGAAACGCTCGCACGCAGCCCCCCATTAAAGGTTCTACCTGCCCTTTCTTTGTTTTCCAAGGATTATAATATTGGATTTTTTGTAAACTGTTTCCCCACAGTTCGTGCTTTGATATTAACTGTCTATGTATATTCCTTCTCCTCTGTGCCACAGCCTATCAGCCTGTGTAATAGTTCTCCTTCAATGAGGTGTATTGTCCATTAGCAAGTGTATAATCTCATCAGCACCAAGTCCTTGTAAAGTGAGGCTACTGTGCTGCCTCGCACTATTTATTGAGGTAGTTCTAATCAAACTATTTTTAAAAAATAAATTTATATTTTAATTTATTTTTTTTAATGATTTGATCAAACCCACCTCAATAATTTACTAACAGGCTAGATCTTAAATGTTTTGCTACAAAAAATAAACTAAAGTTATAAAACACAAAATCGACTTACAGAAATTTTGAAATAAACTAAGAAATCTTTACTACATTATAAAACTACCACATTCTTGGCCCTCTAACCTGGAGTTTCTCTATACAAGTCCCATAATTATGGCTTCCCCACATAAATCAACATTAATGAAAATCTGGATTCTAGTCTCCATCACTCATGATCTTGATAAAATCATACTTTGGAGCTGAGCTCGCATCAAAACTCAAAAAGATACACTTGACATTTAGATTCAACAAACTGATCTGATTTTGTTTAAGAATAATTTTCTATTTCTATTTTGAGTTGCCCATTTATTATTTCTTTTTTTAAAATAATGCTATTTTAAAAGGATTATTTAAGCAATGGAGGGGCTATAAACTTCCTGCCAAAATTTCAGTGTAGTAATTGCAAATTAAACTTGTTTTAACCATCTGGCTTATATTTCCTCTCCATTCAAATTTCCCTCCTTCCCTCTGTATTTCAAGTATCTTTCTTTACTTTAGATTTTCTGGAAATGAAAACTGGACTCCAAACAATGCTAAGCTAAAGATAGCCAAAGGCTCTGAACTTCCTCTGCGCTCACCTAGATGGCAGTTTGCTTCACTGTGGCTTTACTTCTGGTTCAGAAGTGCTGTGGACATATTGCTCAGGAGGAAAGGTTGTAAGGAGAGGTCTTCATCCCCACCTGTTGCTGGTGGGAGTGGAATTCTTGCAATATCCCAAGAAAAGATACTTTCTGAGACTTGCATGGGAGAACAAGTGATCTTTATTTCTGTGGAACTAAATGGCTGAGTTTCCAAGGTCCCATTTTTCCTTGTCCTGCCAAGGAAGAAGTGTAGCAGTGGCTTCAATGGGACTAGAATCAGGGTCAGTGCCCGGAGTTTCTGTTCCATGTTGGAGCAGCCCAGGTCGTCATCAGGCTAACTTAGCTTGTGCTCCCTGCTGTAGTCTATCGCATGTGGGGTCTGCTTGGCACCACATGACTATGGAGGAAACATGGTAAATGCAGGGAAGCAGAAATAAGAAAGCCCACCCACAAGTCAGGAGTAATAAGAGCCACAAAAGAGGGCCATGAGAGAGAATTCCTTTGTTTAGGGTATTATGTACCCTCAAATTTTCACAGGCTGCCAGTAGCCACACCCATTCTAGCCAATGATCTCTGTTCCCATGTGCGACTGATAGACACCTTCCCTAGTCACCCCAACTTCACTGTGCATGCCTCTGTTTCCCCTTTGTTGGACTCCACTCCCACCCCTCCAACCCGTGATCTGCAGGAGATGGGCCAGTGATTTCCTGGGGAGTGTGATATTGCAGCTTCCTAGTGAAGCTGCCCAAATGACATTCCTATAATATCTGCCTTCCCTTTGCTCCTCTCCTATTATTAATAACTAGCTGATTACAGTGGTATCAGTTATGAGTTCAAATTGTAAGCTATGGATCAAATATATCTATATTGCACATTAAAACATATATGCAAGTATTATATGTAAGACTTCCTGATGTGCTGACAGGAAAGGTGTAAATTAAGTTAAGCTTAAACTGGGTGTTGAGATGCTTCCCCAGAAAAAGACTTAGCTAAAATATTTAGCTAAACCATCTATCAAGGCAAGAGGAGCAACACAAAGAGAAGAGAGATGAACGGTACCATTGACAGCTAGGAAAGACAGCAAAATCTCCTACATGGGCGATCTGGGGCTGGACTGAAACATGAGGCTGCAGTTTACACTGTCAGACCTGGAGCTGGAGGAGCAGCTCCCACAGCATCTCCTTCTAAGTGGTGGGAGAAGTGGCCCCCACTGCTCAGCAGCTGCTGAGGAGCCCTGAAGAGCTGTACACACTTGCATCTTGGTGGCTAAATAAAGAGTTATGTAGCATGAATGGTTATCTCTGTTGTTATACCCAAAATCGGTGGGTGGGCAAAAATAGGTTAATAATAAATAAATGGTAATACAATAATTGATAAATACAAGAATAAACTCTGTGCTTCGTGTACTCACAACTGTAAACTACTTTTGCCCACCCCCATATAGCTCTGCCTTTCCCATCCTTTCTTTCCTATCCTCAATATTTACTGTTTGTGGTTCTCTGGGTACATGGAGGAGCAAGGAGGATAAACAGTGTCAAAAAGAAGCTCTTTGGCCATTGTCTCTGAACACCCTTCAGGCAAAACTGTGTGCTGCCATGATGCTTTATTTGGGTGTTTGGAATTCAAGCAGAGTAGGGCTTGTGTCTTCTTTAAAAAAAAAATGAGGAAAGGGGGAAATGACAAACTTTCTGTAAGAGTAAATATTTTAGGTTCGAGGGCCATATGGTCTCTCTCAACCACTCCACACTGACGTCCTAGCCTGAAAGCAGTCATATACAATATTTAAACAAATGAGCATCATTGTATTTCTATAAAACTTTATTTATGGATGCTGAAATCCTCTTGTTTTACTGTAGTTTTTTTTTCCATTTGCACTTAAGATATACCCAAATAGGCAGCAGGTACTGGACTATGCTTGCTGGCCCTTGACTTAAAAGATAAGGTACTTTTACCCCAGGATACTTTAAAATTAAGCATTAAATGAAAGTAGCCCTGGCCAGGTAGCTCAGTTGGTTAGTGTCAACCCAATACATCATGGTTGGGTGTTTGATCCCCAGTCAGGGCACATACAAGAATCAAGTGGAACAACAAATAGATGTTTCTCTCTCCCTTTAAAAAAAATCAATAATTTTTTTTAAAGAATTAATGAAAGTAAATCAACTCCTATTATCTGTACTTTGGGGATGATGTTAGGCAGGTTTTATGATCATTGGGATAATCTGTATTATTGCATATTTATTGTGTTTGTGATGTTTAAGAAAATTTGACATATTAGAGATCTTGATGGATTAGTTAAGGGGATTGCAATTTAAATGTATAGACTTATGATCTTAAATTGAAAATTAGGCTGGAATTTAACTACACTTACAAACAATAATGGAAAGCTTGGAAGACTTTGAGTCTCTATAATTATAAATTTAATAACATTAATATGTATATGTTTAACTTATGTTATTTAAGTATGTAGGAAAGATTTGCTTGTTTCGGTGGTAAACTTGCTGGTCAGTCATTTGAAGTGAATTCTATTGAAACTAAAGGTTGATTGTTATTTAAGGGTGTGTAGCCTGTAAACAATTAAACAACATGGGAAGGTAAAAATACTTATTTTAGGTATAGATTTTTAAATAGAGTAATAAGAGTTGTATGTTACACTTAAAAGTTAATGAATGTTTCAAATTATGTAACATTAGTAAATAGATATACATTAAAAATCCAAGTAACTTGGACTAATAAAGCCTCTTGGAGGTCAATACTCATGATAATAAGAGAGTCCCATAAGGAGCACAATATAGGTGCAAATGACTCAGCTATCAGTGCAGTTATACAAATTGGGTTGTGGCAATCGCCCCGCATTGGTACTGTGTTTCTATAACATATGCTCTTGATCCCAAGCCAACCCAAACCACCTGAGGCCAATAAACAGTCATGGATCGGAAAGCTGATAATGTTGCATTTTAGCCTGTTGAGAGGGGAACCCAGAAAGATATTTTAGAGCATCAGCATGATGCCTAAAGAACAGCTGACACTCAGAATTACCTCTGCTTAGACATGGAGAACAGAAAAGTGGTGTCCACCTGAACCTGCCATTAGCTTAATCCCAAATCTTTCCTGAGCATATTATAAAACAGAGATCAGCAAAAACTATAGCCTGGGGCAAACTCTGACCTGCTACCTGTTTTTGCATAGCCTTCAAATTAAAAATGGCTTTTCTATTTTTTAATTGTTAACAAATCAAACAACATATTTTGTGACACCGGAAAGTGATATGCAGTTCAAATTTCAGCATCCATAATGGAGCTTTATTAGAACACAGCCACGTCTACTCATTGGCATTTTGTCCATCGCTGCATTCACACTAGCAGAGCTGAGTAGTTGCAGCAGAGACCATGTGGCCCACAAAACCAAAAAAGTTTACTGTTTAATTTTTTACAAACTAAGTTTACTAATCCCTGCTCTAAGTAGATCGCCTTTATCATCTCCAGTGAGCTGATGTACTGGGTGAACAATTCAAGGCTGCGACGACTGACTGGCCAAGGGTTTGGGGTGGGGAGAAAGCCCCTGGGCAGGGATACAGACACTGCAGGTTAGTTCTACCTGATGCACACTTGACCTCGTCCATATTATAGGGTTGATTTATCCTGCCCTGCATTATTCTCTTGTGAGAACTAGCAGCATGTTACAGCTAATCTCCTGCGTTCCTTTGGTCTCAATAAATTTTACTATCTTATCCGATTAAAAAAAAAAACACTTTGATCCTGCTTCTTTGGATCTTGAATATCCCTTCTGCCCTTATGGTCTTCATCAAGAATAAGGAAGATGCCTGTTCTTCAATCCGTGTATGAAAGTAGTTGATCTTCCCTACTAGGAACCTCCAGATTGTATGCTAAGCAACCTTTAGAGTCCAGACACAAAGCTGAATTTACTCTAAAGCTGATAAAACAGAATCTTTACAACCCCTCCCCTGGACAGCCCTTTCCAATGTGTTTGCAGGCCCATATGTATTGGGCAAAGTAAGATGTTTAACTTATTTCCCTCTGTCACTCATGATCTCTTGTCCCAGGAAAGGCCACAGCATTTGGGAGATCAGCTGAAGGCAGGAGGAATTTGGGATACACTTAGTTTTATTTAAGTGGGATTCTATTTATATGGGTTGAAGTCACTTGGTCTACAAGCTATCTCCTTCCACCCACTATGCCAACATGGTAACTGTGGCAAGGGCAGGGCGGGGGGGGACGTAAAGTGATACCACCTCATCCTAATAGCGCCCAGTTCCAGAGTTGCATTAAAGAAACAAGGTTTGAAAGGTGGAAGCCAGAAGCTCCGTGTAGAATATTCTTCATACCCTCAGATATGCCTACTCCTAAGCAAAAGGTTTATTTCTCAAACGTGCAGTCAAAACAGACATTCTCTGCTGTCAGAAATATGCTTGATAGTGAAGCCCATACAGGTATAAATGTACCATGTATTCTTAATGGGAATAATGTGAAGTGACATTTTCTGTTTTTAGAATTTGTGTTTTCGGTGCATAGAGCTATAGCATTTCTGTGTGAAAAACCCATGTGTTGTTAGCATATCGATGCATCCTATCTAAGCACCTAGAGCATTTCTGCCTGATTAAATCTAGTGGCTCCAGACAAAATGCTTTGCAAAATTGCTCCTGACTTAGCTAACTGGCCTGAAGACGCTAATGTTTCAGTGGCAAAACTACACATATATTCATGGATAAGTCAGTGACTTCCATATAAGATTTGATTGCCCACCTATGAAGTTGCAACAATTTTTAAATACATTTGAATTAGTTTTGTGGTGGTATTTTGTTTTGTTTTCTTGAGATGACATTTCAAATTGTATGTCTTCAGGTTCCAAGGAACCTGGATCTCCTCTGTCCCAGCCACCCTTCTCACACTCAATGTGAGAGTGGAGTTACACTGGGTTGTCCCCTCTTATCCCATTGTCTAAATAATAAGTAATACTCACATTTATGAAGAAAGAGGTGGGAAGGGGAGAGATGCTGCCATTACTATGATTCTTGCTCTCTACATGTCTGCCCCTTTTTCAGTCTCTTCAGAGGCCAACTGATCAATTCCTTCCATTCTTAAAGTTCAGATTCCAGGGCAGGATATCTAACTCACCTCATGCCAGGCCACAGTGCCACAGTATAGGTTGTTGAGTAGCCTATGGAATGACCACCCTTCTACTCCAAACAATGGCCATTCTTCTGTGAAGGACAACCTTGTGCCTCCTCAGCATTCCTGGGCACCTCATTTAAAGTCTCCAGTGATTGTGAAGGAAGACTCATGGGCAGCATTAAGTGTCCTGCTGAGGTTAGAGATCATGCCTTGAAACCAGTCTACACATGCCCTCCAGGTCTCCAGCACCTCTGGTTCTCTGTAAAAATGGATAAAGGTCTACTGGAGTACTGGTTGGGCTGGGCTTTGGTGATGAGGGTGTAGCAGCATGCAGTGATATGGGGTGGTTATTGTAAATGCTATTAACCACCGTGTCCCATTTGGGTAAAAAACTATATATACATTAAAAGCTAAGAGGGAACTAGAAGTCTGGAGAAGCAGCGGACATAGGACTGGATATGTTTATAACACCTCACCTTTCCGATGTGTTCATAGGCCCATGTGTATTGGGAAAAGTAACCTACTTTGACTTGGACTTTCTCTCTGTCACCCGTAACCACAGAAAGGTGAAAGTATGGCTAGGAATTTGTAGTCTAAGAGTGGAAACTTGAAATGCAAGATTTCAGAAGTGTTACAAGGCGTTGTGCTTAAAGTGGGCGCCGAAAGGGGAGTACAGATTCGGGTCATTGAGTTGAGAAGGTGGAGGCTCAGGTGTCAGAATCGGACATTGAATCAGACATTGATAGCCTCTAGGGCAGTGGTTTTCAACCTTCCTAATGCCGCGACCCTTTAATACAGTTCCTCATGTTGTGGTGACCCCCAACCATAAAATTATTTTTGTTGCTACTTCATAACACATGTAATGTTGCTACTGTTATGAATCCTAATGTAAATATCTGATATGCAGGATGTATTTAGGCGACCCCTGTGAAAGGGTCATTCGACCCCCAAAGGGGTCATGACCCACAGGTTGACAACTGCTGCTCTAGGGTCTGCAGGTGGAGGTTTTACCACGGACTGTGAGGAGGTGCCGTTCCGGTGGGTGAGGAAAGTGGCTGCGAGGTCAGTATGGGCACCACTGAGTCCAGACAAATGGTGGTTTATCCAAATAGCATCAACTTGGGAGGAAGACGCTCTTCTGCAGGAAAACTGAAGAGGGGTATTGAAGCAACAGTGGAGTGCGAGGAGAATGCCAGCAGGACAGTGGGTGTTTGGCTGCTATCTCCCTTGAGATTTGAGCTTTTTATCCACAAGTTAGGATTTGCCTTTGCCCTGGAAGGCTCTTCAAAGGCCATTTAAGTATCTGACAAAGAAATGAAAATCATGAATCAGCTGTAACCACTTATGAGTGAAATTCTCTCTGAAAATTGAATTTGGTCTTGGCAACAGTAAAGGAAGGGTTCACTTGTTAATGGCGACCCATGTTTACCCCAGTATTTGCAGGAAGCATTCTCCAAAGCGCTGCAGGGGAGCCTGGCTGTCTCTGAAAACTCTGTCAAAGCGAAGATGACATTTCAGAGACAGAGCTGACCTCCCTGCGAAGTCAGGGTGCCAGAGACACACCCGCATTACAAATTGTGCACATTTTCAGAATAGACCCCGGTAGTTGATCAATACCAATTAATGATCTGTTCATTCTATTTCGTCCCGGGGGGAAAAAAACCCCACCAAATAGCAACCATTGTATTTGCAGTCCTAAAGGTAAAGGCCTTTCTGAAGGCAGTTCATCCTTTGAAAACCAAGGAGTGGTGTTCTGTGCACGACGGTGGCTCCATATCCATTAGCTGCTCTGTTGCTCTGTTTGCAGCATCTTTGCTGTCCACGCCACTCCCGTGTAGTGCAAGGTGCCCCCTTTGATGTATCATGTCAGCAGTAAGGGAGGCCCTTCGCCTCACAGGGCTCCGACTAAAAGGGCAGACTTCAAAGTGAGTGTCCTTTTCAGAAATAAGCAAGCTCCGCCAGGTCCGTGCGGGGTTTTTCAATCACACACTACTGACAGAACGCTCTTCAGCCTTTTTTGTTTTTCCATGTTTTATTTCAGTCCTTCCTCTTTGAAGTATTTACACCCAGTCTCACCATCTGGGTTTCGGGGCAGGGGGGCAGAGAGGGGTCTGCAGTGGTTTGCAGCATACCTAACAACAGAGCAAGACCCTCAAAAAAAAAATAAACAAAAAGACCGTGGTGTGGCCTCCGAGCTTCTCACTGTCTGCCACCTGCTCTCTATTATCTAACATGTCTGTTTGGGGGCCGTGCTGCTTTATATTTATCTCTAGCTTTATTCAAATGGCGTGACTGATCAGACCAAATGGTACAGGCTAAGAGTTAGAAGGCCACGCTGGGATTCTCCATTCGCTTCTCGGTAAATGTTTTTTGACATCAACTCAAACAATCCTTATGAAATTCCTTTAAAGGCCAGCATTTCCCTTTGTTGTTTGCAATGATTGTTCTGATCATTGCTTAATTACAGTGTGCATTGCCACATGATGGATCATTTTACAATAAAAAAAATCATGGAATTATTTCGGCAATTTTAATTACATAATTAAAATACATTGACCTCATACTTAATGTGTAAGGTAAGTTGAGTTAAGCCTTTTTAAATGAGAAAATTTGCTTTATGCATAAATTGTACTTGGAAACAGACATATGTCCCTTCTAATGGATAATGGAGGTATAAACATTTTGCTGATGGTTTCAAGAACATTTCATGCATTTGATTCAGCTCTCTGCTGCTCTTCCTATGACCTTGAAAGCACAACTCATATAAGAGAATGCAGTTTTGTTAAAGGATCTATTGTTGCACAAATAGGAAGACTGAATTAAATAAACTAATACCTTAGATGTAGTCCTTTATCTCCCAAACATACACACACACACATACACACACACACACACACACACACACCACAAGAACAGCTCTAACAGTCACTATGTAGCTTGCATCCTAATAGAAGCACAAGCTTCCAGAAAATAGTAATGGGGGTAGGGGAGTAGAGGGAGAAGACATGCATAACAGGAGAGTAAAGGCAGAGAGAAATCTGGGTTTGATACCATAGACTTTGGCAAGCTTTACTCCTAGAGTCAGAAACCAATTGCATGTTCTGTTTCTTGTACACTTAGGAAGTGAGAAGGGCCTAAATGGGGAGTATCAGACTTGGAGTTCTCTTACAAGGAACTCCAATAATTTCTAATTCCTCTAATCACTAATGGCTGCTATAAAAGATACCACCGACTGGTGACTTATAAACAACGGAAATTTATTTCTCACAGTTCTGGAAACTGGGTGTCCAAGATCAGGGTACCAGCATGGTTGGGTTCTCATGAAGGCTCCCTTCTGGATTGCAGACTGCTGACTTCTCACTGTGTCCTCTCATGGTAAAAAGGGGCTAAGGAGCTTTCTCCAGCCACTTTTATAAGGGCACTAATCCCACCTGTGAGAGCTCCACCCTCATGACCTAACATCTTCCAAAGGTCCCATCTCCAAATACCATTGGGCAATAGAATTCCAACATGTGTATTTGGACTATACATTTAGACCAAATAGACACTGACTAGTTCTGTGACCTCAGGCAGATCACCAACACTCATTTATAAAGTGAGATTTATGGGGATTAAATGGGATCATATATACACAACACCTGGCACTGGTAGGAATTTGGTAATTGCTATTGTTATCTGTAAGTGGAGATACCTCTATGTTATATTGTTGTTGTGAGAATTCATGGTAAGAGATATGAACTACCTAGCAGACAGTAAATGCTAAGTATACAATCGCTGGTTATTATTTATGTCTCATTTTGGCTCATATATTCTGCCTTGTAGGTTGTTTTGTACATATAGTCTACCAATTAGGTTGTAAATTCCTTGAAAGAGGAGTCTTGTGCTCATTTTGTATCCTTGGCAATGCCTAGTGGAGTTCCTCATATGTATTTTTCACTAAAGTAATTTCACTTTAAGTCATCAAGATTAAAATTTGGGAGTTTTATCCTACTGGCAGTTTGTAGTATTGATAAATTGGGGATATGGGAGAAACATTGAAAGTGTTGTTAAAGAACAATTAATTGGATAGTTCTATTTAAGATGAATTAGAATAGGAATTAAAAGTGGAAATTTAGAAAGTATTTGCTCCTCTGTGTAGAATCTTCCATATTTGCATGTTTATAATGTGTTTCAAATAATCAGGGTTTTGTGTTGCTGCATGTACTCTCCAAACAATAATTGTTTGTTTTAAGCCTAGCTAGCAAAATGCTTTTGTTTGTAAATTCTGGGTGAACGGGCAAGAGGGAATGGGGCTGAGCAGAGGGTAGCATGAAGGCACTGAGCCACTAACAAGTGCGAAAGGGGATCTAAAAGGAAAATAGGAGATGGCCTAGCAGTCCATTTCCATTTGGCCTAAGGCCCTGGTGTCAGCCTGTCTCTTAGTATATCAATCAACACTCAAATTAAAAAGTCAGGAACAGTTGAAAAGTTGGCAAATCTCAGCTTCCTCCATTTCTACCCCATTCCCCCTGAGTGAGCCTCTTCTGGTGGAAGAGAAGAGTAAGAGTGAGGGCGGGAGCATGGGCAGTGATTCAGGGCCCCCTCTCCCTCAGCCTCTTCTCCCCAACAGTTAGCAACATAGTTTATTACCTCATACAAGATTTTTCATCCACAGAGGCCATTGCTCTGGCCTCTTAGGAAGATCAAAGGCCTCGAAGAACACGGTTAGCTAGTCTCTTGCTTCTGAACGCTTTGTATTTTTTCCTGGCACAGCCCTGTATTCGAGGATAGAAGTCTGAGGAAAACAGTTGGAGAAAGTATAGCTTTGTCCCACTGAGGGAGACTATAAATCAGGTTAACAATACTAAATGTCATAAATGATGGAGTCTACCAAGCACCTTTAGAGAGCATTTCTTTTATAATTACAGTGTTTTCTCCATTTCATTGTGTGATGGTTTAGAAACAGCCCTGCCACAAGTACATCTGGGAAACGGATTTTTTTTTTTTTTTTGTCCAAACCATCCGCAATAGAAAGCCCTGATGTGTACAAGTGTGCGGATAAACTTCCCATTTTGTCACCTTCTCTGGATGGCTCACAGCATGATGTCTATGATGAAAGCTGTGATACAGAAGGGATCTATGCTAAGGCTTATCAAGGCCTTAAAAAGATAGAGGAGGATAAATAAGAAAGCTTGTTTGTACTTCCACACTGGCAAACTTTGAAAAGACTTCGTATTATTGACAGTGGAGAAAGTTCTATTGTGCCTATAAAATCATGACAGAACATGAGCAGAAATCTGAAGATTGTATAGTTTGCAGTCATGTGCCACAAAATGATGTTTTGGTCAATGGTGACCACATATACAATGGTGGTCTCATAAGACTGTAATCTCATTGTAATTTTGATACCTATTTTTACTGTATCCTATATAATATCCTATATAATAAAAGGCTAATATGCAAATCAACCAAACAGTGGAATGACGGGTTGCTATGACGTGCATTGACCACCAGGGGGAAGATGCTCAATGCAGGAGCTGCCCCCTAGTGGTCATGCACTCCCACAGGGGGAGCACTGCTCAGCCAGAAGCCAGGCTCACAGCTGGCGAGCACAGTGGTGGTGGTAGGAGCCTCTACCAGCGCTAATGGGAAGCAGGCCTAAGCCCTCAGTCAGACATCCCCTAAAGGATCCTGGACTGCAAGAGGGCACAGGCCAGGCTGAGGGACTCCTCCCGCAATTGCATGAATTTCATGCATGGGGCCTCTAGTCTTTTCTATGTTTAGATATGTTTAAATATGCAAATACATACCATTGTGTTACAATTGCCTACAATATTTGTTATAGTAACATGATATATAGGCTTGAGGCCAGGAGCAATAGGTTAGACCATCCAGGTTTGGATAAGTGCACTCTATGATGTTCGCACAACGACTTGCCTATGACTCATTTCAGAACATATTTCCCTCATTAAGTGGCACATGACTGTACATCTAAATCCTCTCCCTGAGAAGGGTCAGATTGTAGGACACCATGGCCATGAGCAGTGCAGGGGTTTGTGGGCAGGCTAGTATTCTTGTCCTGAGACTGAATTTGCAACTGAGATTTGTTTTGTTCACTGCTTCCATCCAGTTTCCTATATATGTGTGTTTTAGAGGAGGATAATAAATACTTTCGGTGGGAGAAGTATGGACTTGGATAATATATTAGTTGGTAAGTCATTCTCAGAATAATCTAGATAAAATTTATTGGTCTTATTAGGTTACATGTATATAAACATTAAATGGTTTAGAAACAAGTTTCATTGATGGCATAGTTAGGGTACAGCAAGAATGTGCCAATATATGGGAGGAAAGAGAAATTTCAGGTGATTCTTAATGAAACACAACTCTCGTTAAATGTAATGTATTAAGCCGGACCCCAAACATCAGCACCAGGACAGTGTAATAGGCAACCCTCTGATTCAAGTGCGCTTCACGTGCATTCTGCAAAGCAAGGTGAGTCCATATCACCTGGAAAAACTTCTTGGGCCACTATAATTCGACAAGGTTTGTTAAAAGAAAGTCTCACCAATTTCACTGATTCTTCTATTTTGCCATAAAGTTTTTGCTTACTTGATAAGACTGTATCTTTTTCCTTCTGTGTCGATGTCCGGGGTGTGTTTATGGACACCATCCGCCTCATGATGAAGTGTCACCAGGTGGGAGGCGCAGGCATGGACTGCAAGATTTGTGCTGTGCATTTGCTGGGATGAAACACGTGGGTGAAGAGTTTACATCAGCTCTTCTTTACTCTGACAGGGTCTTGCATCAAAATTACTAGTATGCTGACCCCTCTCCCCCTTTGCTGCTAATTTCTTTACCTGATGACTCACTATATGAATGTGTATGAATGGTCCATCCTATGAAAACAGCTGTCCACTTGTTCTGAGTTGTCTTAGGAGAAGAAAGTTATATTTAGGTACTTTGAGTTTCTGGGTTCCTTTGAAGTTTAAAAGTAATTAATTTACATTGATTTGCATATTTTAGAGTATGCCAAAAGCTAAATTCATTTTTTATTCACTAGATACTTAAAGAGGTTAATTCACAACATAGACAAAATAGGTGCCTTTCTGAGCTTGTCATCGTGGAGAAGAAAATAGGCAAATGAAGAAGGTAGTTACAGAATGTGGTAAATGCTATGGGAAAAATAGATTAAATAGAGAGAATGGGATTCTTTGAAAGTTCAGAAAATGTCTCTTTAAATATGTGATAGTAAGGCTATAACCTGTCATGCAAAGATCTCAAGAGAAAAATTCTAGGCAAGGATCATTGTAAGTGCCAAGGCAGATTTGTCCAGCTGAGTTTAGTCATTTGATGGACAGAGATAAAGCCAATTAGCGTGGAGTGTAGTAAACAGAAGGGAAAGAACAGGAAAGGTATGAGGTCTGAGAGATACAGCCCTAGGCAAATTCACACAGGGCCGTGGCAGAAAGGATAAAACCTTGGGGTCTTGTTCAGAGGACAGTGGGAAGCCATTAAGAGTTTCTAAGCAGAGGTGTGATGTAATCTGTAGAATAACACTTTCACCCAGCATTGCTCAGTTGGTTGAGCACTGTCTCTTGCACCAGAAGGTCGCTGGTACTATTCTGGTCAGGGCATATGCTCAGGTTGCAGGCTCAGTCTTCAGTAGGGGTTGTGCCAGGAGGAAGTCAATCAATGTTTCTCCCTCTCTCTCTCCCTCTCTCTGAAAGCAAGAAAAACACTTTCTTTCGGGAATGGATATCCTTAGCCATAACACAAAATCAGTATTGAATATTGAAAATGGTCTTTCTTGAGGCTCAAGGACTATGATTACAAGCCTAATTAGTGTCTATTTCATACTTAATGCTGGACACATGAACAAAGGGAATAGGTTACGATGACTAGACTTTGGAGTTTGCAGGAAGGCTTCCACAGAGCCAGAATTCAGCCTCGGAGGAAGGACACTGCCTGCTAACACTGATGCCCTAGGCAGCTTTGAGCAGACACCCGCCTAGTTGAGATCAAACATGAGGATGGAGGGTTTGCTGGCAGATGGTGCTGATCTCTCTGAAGTTGCACAAGGACGCTGATTCTGATACGGTAGAACAGACTGCCAATTGAATCCAACTGGTACTGCTAGAAACAACTGCGACAGCAGCCAACACCGAGAGGGCAGCAGCAGCTTCACTCTTCAGGAGAGAAATGGAAACCACCGGCACCACTTCCACTCATAGCCTATTGGTCTAAGCAGCATAAACAGGTTTTGGAATAAATACAATTCATTCTTGGTAAGCTTGCAATTCAGCTGGTGGGAGCAGGGACACTCAGATGTCCTAACAGAGAAACCTTGGGGAGGAACCACCTAGCAACACCTTGAACATGAGTCCGTTTCTTTTCCAGAGACTCTGGGTCTGGTCATCAGTTAATTGGGGTCCAGTTAAGTGAGGACACGCTCTCATTTCCTCAGACCTCACCACTTGCCCCTGTCTCCAAAGGCAGAGACTCCTGTTAGATGTCAAAGATAACGTGCACCCCTCAGAAAGGTACCAAGTTAATGGGACATTAATCACAAGAATCAAAGTCCTTTTTCATCATCCTCTCTCTTCCCTCCCCACCATCCTTGCCAGGTCTGGCAGGACCAGGGTAAAGAGACATGGACAGAGGCAGCTTAGTAGAGCTCTGCACCAGGTCTTCCTCTTTCCTTGGCCCCAGTGCTAAACTCAAGGGTCAATCAGATACAGTCCTATGACAAAGAGCCCAAGGAACAGACCGCTGCCCTGGCTTTTGCTTGGCTCTTGGGCTCAAGGAAGCAAAAAGGGGTTCACATTTTTAAAAGTTTCCTCTCGATTCCCCCAAGTCTGAGTCCCAATAGGGATTTGAAAAGAGAACTCTAGCTTGTAGCAGAGCCTGCAGTGCTTCCTGGCCTGTGCCCATAGCAGCGGTGCTTCTGTGTGTGCCAGTTTAGCTAAGCTTCCCCAAGTCACATCCAGTTCTGAGTAGGGACTGGCCACAGAGGAAATTTCTGGAGTTAAACAAGGCAGAGGTAAACCAGAAGCCAGTCTGCTCCGAGGTCCCAGTCAGTGGCCAGGCATCCGCAGCTCACCCATGTGGTCCCTGACCTTCCAGTTCCCCCTACCACGACTGTGGAGCAAGCAGTCTGGCCTGCAGCTTCTCAGGTCCCATGGAGTTTCCTTCTTCAAGCTCCGTGCTGGTGCACATGCAGGTCTGTAGTACAGGATGCGTGACAGAGGTCAGAGGCAGCAGGGTCAGGCAGGTTCCATCTTGGCCTCCCTCTCCCCCAGCCCTGCTCATCAGTGAAGGCTCTCGGCTCACGAGCAAACCAGAGGCAACACTATCTGACCGACTTATTCCCCAAGTGCCCCAGCTACAGAGTCCAGTTCCCATAATAAACCCCTTATTCCACATCACTTGAACTTCAATACGATAAGCTAGGTTATGCTGGGAAGACAAGTTATGCCTAAACCTGAACAAGGTTTATTTCTTGCTCATGGTCCATCGCAGCTCTGTGCTGCATCGTCTCCACTCTGGGACCCAGGGTGAAGGAGCTGCCTCTGTTCAGGACATCGCTGGTCACTGCGACACATGGAGAGAGACAGGGAACCACACCTGCTCTTGAGGCTCTGCCTGCAGGAACTCCCACAATTCCTCGGCCAAAGCAGTTCCCACAAGAAATGCCTCAAGGCAACAGGAAAAGGGGGACATAATACAATATGTATATGGTTTCTTTCTAACAGTAAACGTATGTGTCATCTCTCCACACCCATTCTGCAGTTCTCTAACATCAGCTAGGCATCCACCGATTCAATTCAGTTCCTACACTAACAGCACAGACTCCACAGGTTAAGGGCTCAATCCCACAGGATGGCCCCACTTCAAACACCAGCTGCAAATAAGGTGCCCAGCTGCCCACACTTCCGCCCAGCGAGTTGCCAAGTCAGGGCTTCTCATGATCACCTCCTTAGGTACAGCAATTTGCTAGAATGACTCAGAACTCAGGAAAGTACATTACTTACCAGGTCATTATAAAGGGTACAACTGAGGAACAGCTAAATGTGTAAGACAGGTATGGAGAGGTGGCGCTTCAGTGTGTTCACCAACCTGGAAGCTCCCCGAACCCCATCACATAGGGGTTTTTATGGGAGTTTCTGCAGTAGCTATGATTGGTGACTGAACTCAATTTCCAGCCTGTCTCCCTTCCCAGAAGATCAGGGGGTGACGCTGAAAGTACAAACCTCTTATCATCTGGTTGGCTTTTCTGGCTACTAGCCCCAATCCTGAAGCTATTTACTCTCCCGCCACACCCAAGAGTCATCTCACCAGCATGCAAAAGCTCTAGGCCATGACCCAGGGACAAAGATCACATATTTATTCTTTATTATAAAAAAAATAATAGATAAGGACACAAAAACATCCTTTAGGAATCTAACAGTTTGCAGAAAGGATTCATGTTTGAAGATCAACAACGTCTTTCTTTCCATCACAAATGACTATATTGTTCACTCAGCAACATTTTGGGGACCTGAATTAGATACAAGCAGTGTAGTGGGGGATATTTTAAGACTAAGTCAGTATTCTGCTTATTTCTATTATTTTTAGTAGTTTTCCTTTGGGACTAAAATGCTACATTTTATTTCAGTTGCAAGATGATAAAATATTTATTTGAGAAATGAATGCGTTGAATATTAGGTCACTCCTGAATCTTGAGACCCAAGAGGAAAATGATTGTTTTTTTCCACTCTTATCTATCAAATGTAGACAAACTTTAACATGGCCGGGGGGGATGGACATTGCAAGTGCTTGAGAAATAAATTAAAGGAGTGCCACTGTTTATTTCCTGAATGTTCATAAAACTACTTCTACTTTTTAGCTATCATATTATCAGTAGCCCTCATCTAATGCTATTATGAGAAGGTTTCTCCTTGTGTTTTGAACTAACTTGAATATTAACTTGAGAACACTATACCTGAAGTTTGATTTCTCTCTACTTTTCACCTCTGGGCTCTATACTTATTGAGTATATAGAGTATATGTTGTTCATTTTTGTATATCTAGTGGTTATCATAGTTCCTGGCATAGAGTAAATGCCCAACAAATGTTTATGTATTACCATATCTTATCTATTTTAAGAATCACATGTTTTTCACATTTTAACCTCTCTGAAGTTAGTATGTATCTTGCGATTAATAATGGTTTACATCACTGTCTCCCATTTTTTGAAATCTTTCATACTTCCTGGTAAAATGAGGAAAGCCTCAACTTACAGCATATTCGATTTGATCAAATATGGGTAATTAATTATTCAAATGTTACTTTTCTAGAGTTATTATAATATTGATTCAAACATATTTTATAAAGTGATGTCCTGGGTATGACATTAAATACTCTTTCACAGTTTTGTAGCCTCATAAATTAGGTATTTAACTCAAAATTTATCATCATTCTTTTTGTTACTTATCTGTTCAAATAAAAACATAATTCTCCAAATGGAGTTTATCATTTTAACCATACTGATTACCTTTATCCTGCCATGTAATTGAGACCCAGGCAGAGATTTTGTTGTCCTTTTATTCGTTATTTTATTACTCAAAATGATTGACATGGTTCACCTTAATTGGTGTTTTGTGTTAACTCAATTATTATATGCTGAGTCACATAGTAACATATTCTGCTGAGAGCAGTGGTGTGGGGTGGTTACATGCCATCCCATGCCATCTGAGTCCTAAGCCACAGGCAAAGCCTCCACTAAGCAATTAGCATTTGTCTATGTGACGCATAATGGTCACTACACTGTGGCCCACCGTCCATCTCCTGAGCGTTAGTAAGTAACCTGCTGTTGTTGCTATTCTATTGATGAATTTCAATTCACCTATGTGTGTGCTGCCTTGTTCTCTAACACGCCTCTTGTAAGCTTGGTGGTTTTAATAGCTAGGGGGAAGCATTTCATTATAAACTGCATGACCATATTTGTTTAATTTGGAATCAAGGAAACCAAGAGGCATTCTTTTAAAAACTGTGTGTGTGTGTGTATGTGTGTGCTGTGAATGAAGTATACAGATGAAAGAAAGGAAAAAAAAGTCTTATTTTTAGAGGATCAGGCTGTTATAGCAGATGATCAGAAATGCTGACTGAAATTCTGCCCTGGACCATTTATTTCATCAGCTGCAGGCATGACAAGCTTACCAATTATGCTGGTGTTTGCAGATGGACATAAGGGAAACTCCTTATATTAGACATGAAAAGATGATTCAAATGGATATGCTCTTTTCTGATTTTTTTAAATAGAAGACAAGTTTGTTACATGTTTAGTTGCATGTCAAATGTGGGGCTATATGTTATTTCCAAATAAGGGCCAAGTGGCCTTTTGTGAGTAATTGATATTGCACTGTTGGGCACTTACCCCGGAGAAATGAAAACATGTTTACACAAAAGCCTGTACACAAATGTTCAGAGAAGCTTTATTTATAACAGCCTCAGACTTGGGAGGAGGGGAAATAATGCCCTTCCACAGGTGAATGCTTGACTCCTTTTCCTTTTAATCTATGTATTGCAGCAGCTACCAAGAACCAGCAAGGTGCTTGGAATGAGTGGGGTATAGTTCTTATCGAGGTCAGCCATCAGCATCGCCTGGGCACTTGTTAAAAATGTAAGCCCTCCAACGAAAGGCACCGCAGGCCACTGGCTCAGAACCTGCCAGTGAGATTAACAAGCTCTGCAGCTGATCTGGATGCTCAAGCTCGAGGACCACTGGTCCCCAAACAAACCATTAGCAGGTGGTGTTGAAAGTGCCATATTCAATGTGTCTGCAAAGCACTTTGGAAAAAGGGAGAAACAGCAAATAACTGGGAGAATTCAGAAGGAGTATACAGAAGAGATGACATGTGAGCCAAACTTACAGGCAAATAGGATTTTATTCTTAAATTTAACAAATCTGATGGAGCCCATACTATCATGGTCACTCTGCCAGACTGAGGAAGATTCAGAAGCCACAGTTCAATAGGCGTCATTGAGCAATAACTCAGGCAGATTTACCAGGAGGAAGCCCAAGGCTTCTCCACGTTCTGGGATCCTTGCAACACCCTGCCTCTGTTCTTATAATTATACAAAATTATGAGAGTACATATGTGTGAGCTCTTTTCCTTACATTAGACCCCACAAAACATGGACCTATGTTTATGGGTATGAGGGAGATAGTAAGGAAGCAAGTTTACTTCCAGTAAAGAAAACCATATGTGCCGGGGGACTGAGGCAGGGAGTGACGAGTCTGTTGGCGAGGCCAGAGTGTGAGTGGCTAACAAGGTTCATTACCAGAGGCCTTGGACTTGATCCTCTACTCAGTAGATAACATTAGAGACTTTCAGTAGGTGCCTGCCTGCACTTAACAAAGGTAACTGTAGCAACTGTACAAGGCAGCAGACTGATGAAGAGAGAGACGGGAGCCAGGCAGGTGGGTCAGCAGCATAATGAAAGGGCCCAACAGGGCAATGTTGAAGGTGGCGATTCAGGCAATGGGAGTGAATTTGAGGGACAGTGCAGAGAGAGAATCTACCTCAGGATCCAGTGGAAGGTAAGCCAGGCAAAGACACTGACGGTGACTTTTAGATTTAGAGTTTGGGTGTTTGGGGTGCATTATCATGCGGATGATAAACCTCGCAACTCAAAGAAAACTCTGAGAGAAGCTGTGAGTTTCAAGGAGAAAAGAATGGAGTTCCAATTTCAATAAGTTGCATTTTTATACATTATGCGTCCATCATTCTGAAGTGTATATATAATTCTAATTAACTACTTTTTGAGAAGGGTTACATATTTAAAAGAAACATCACTTATACATAGCCCAGTGCTTTATAATTATACAATATCATTATTCTTAAAATTATGTTCTATAGTCATTAATTAAATCATTATTCCTAAAGGACATGAAATGGGTCTTAAGTACATAGACAAAAGTCTACCAATAAAAGTCTACTGATAAAATATGAATCAAGCAGGCTTTAAAATAATTTAGCACCATCTCTGATGGCTAGAAAAAAAAAATGGTTTTAAAGACTCGGCAAATAACTTCTAGGATGAAAAGGTAAGAAGACTCCCCCGTTATAATATCACTAAATGAAAGATAGCAGGTGAGGAGGAGAAGTAAGCCCTGCTTGGATCCAGGTGGAGGTTGGGGGTTAATGGAGGAAGCTTAAAGTTGCCTGTCAGAGATATGCATGGCAAAAGCGGTGAATTATATGTGAAATCCATATCAAAGAACGCTAAACAGATTTTGTGCCCTGATGTAATTAAACAGATTAGACATCTAGCAAAGCATAAAGCAGCAGGTCTCAAGAAAAAGGTCACCTAAAGAACCCTAAATGATTGTTCAGAAAGAGGGAACATGGAGGGTGAGGGAGATCTGTTTTCGGTGCCTGCGCTTTACAGTGTCTGTTAAACAGCATGGCTTGCTCATTACCATTTAACAGGGAAGCCTTGCCAGGGTGCCCGGTCCTAATGTAATGTTCTGTGTGCCAGGCAAGGCGTTGCTAAACTCAGAGAACAGCAGTGGATGCTCTGGGGTTGCCATGAAAGGCTTCAGGCCAGCTGAGCAGACATCAGAGTTCCTCCCTCTGGATTATGAATTGAAACGCCTGGAATTCTGACAGTGCATCCCCATCGCATTTCTACTCTGAGGATCAGAAATATTTCCCTCCTTTGCTGGATTTATCTCAAACTTGGTTAAAGTTAATGTGTGTGTCGCATTTTCTTTATCCATTCATTTGTTGGATATTTAGGTTGTTTCCAAATCCGGTCTATTGTAAATATTGCTGCAATGAATATGAAAGTGCATGCAGCTATCTCTTCAAGATGCTAATTTCATTTCTTTTAGATATAAACTAAGAAATAGGATTACTAGATCAGATAGTAGTTCCACTTTTAATTTTTTAAGGAACTGCTGTGATGTTTTCCATAATGGCTGTACCAATTTACACTCCCATCAACAATGTACAAGGGTTCCCTTTTTTCATATCCTTGCCAAAAGTTATCTTTTGTCTTTTTTATAATAGCCATTCTAACAGGTGTGAGCTGATATCTCATTGTGGTTTTGATTTGCATTTCTCTAACTGACTAGTGATGTTAAGTAGCTTTTCCTCTACTTGCTGGCCATTTGCATATTTTGTTTGGAGAAATGTCTATTCAGGTCTTTTGCCCATTTTTAAATAGGGCTGTTTTCTTGCTATTTAGTTGAGTTTCTTATATATTTTAGATTTTAACCATTCTCAGATATATGGTTTGAAAATATTTTCTTCCATTTTGAGGGAAATATTTTCTTCACTTTGTTGATTGTTGCCTTTGCTGTTCAGTAATATAGTAATTTAATGAGACCTCACTTGTCTATTTTTGCTTTGGTAGCCTGTGCTTTTGATGTCAAATCCATGAAAGCAATGTCAAGATTTTCTCCCATGTTTTCTTCTAGTTTTATAGTTTCAGGTCTTACATTTAAGTCTTCAATCTATTTTGAGTTGATTTTTACATATGGGGTGAGATAAGAATCCAATTTCATTCTTTTGCATGTAGATATCCAGTTTTCCCAACACTATTTATTGAAGAGACTATCTTTTTCCCTATTATATGTTATTGGCACCCAAAGATCAGGTGATCATAAATGCATGAATTTGTTTCTGGGCTCCCTATTTTGTTTCATTGGTCTATATCTCTCTTTATGGAAGTATCATACCATTTTGATTATTGTAGCTTTTAAATAGAGTTTTAAATCAGGAAGTATAATGCCTCCAGCTTTGTTCTTCTTGTTCAAGATTACAAGGCCACTGTTCT
>PVJC01023186.1:0-26577 GCA_004026665.1 Murina feae
CCCCCTCCTCCGCTGGCCTGGTTGCCCCACACAGCCTGCTGTTCAGTTATTTGGTTGTTCCTCACCCCCTTGCTGGCCTGGTCACAGGCAGCCATCTTGTGAGGACATTAGGGTTAATTTGCATATTACCTCTTTATTGGAGATTAACTCACAATAATAGGTGATGATATTCAAGATAATTACAAGAGAATTCTAATTGAATTCCTTTGTAACAGTGTAACTTCTCACTAACCAGCCCTCAGTGACTTCAATTTAGATTAGGAGGTAAAACATTTGATGATTTAATACATTCTCCCAGCACACTTTCTGTAGTGTGACTGGGGCAAAGTTCTAACCTTACCAAGGAAGGAGGAGATAGGAAGTGACTGCCTTGTGATCATTTGATACTTTCTTAATTTATTGTATGATGTATGTTTGTTTGTAATAATGAATCTGTTTACAGATTGTCTAACACATGAAACATCTTCCCCTTTTTTTCACCTGTATTTTTATTCTCTTAATTGACTTGTAAAAGCCTGGGTTTGTTGTTGTCATCTTTCATTTCTTATGAATAGCTAAAATTATCTTCTATTTCTAAATCCTATCTTAGTTCTAGGCACAGACAGGGTGGAGCAGATGACCAGAACCTACAATGACATCGACATGGTTACACATCTCCTGGCAGAGGTAGGAATATATCTTTTTCTTTTGCCAGTACAGAAATCTAAAACTTAAAGATCATTTGGAATCTATCAAGTTTTTATATCAAATGAAAAATGATGATGTCTTTGTTTTGGGTTAATTTATAAGGTTGTTACATTTGGAACAGTTGGCATACCATCTGGCATTCCAAAGCAGAATGGTTTCTGAACTTAATTGTTATGAAATTATAGAAGGTTTAGGGGGCTTTGTTTGTTTGCTTTGCTTTTTATCACAATGGTGCTGGCTGGCCTCCCTGTCCTAAAAAAAAAAAAAATGTCACTCAGCCTGGAGTAGAACTGCCTATTCAAGACACAGATCCATCGCACATCTACTCCTGTAGCATGCAGCATCTTCCCAAAGAGTTTACTCTCAGTTTGGGTTGTGTTTTTAGCTCACTTTGTCCGTGACGTTTTTAATATGTGTAGTGTACCTTTCCCACTTGGCAGTCATAGAGGTGTCTCCTTACACTTCAGTTTCAGTTGATCGACTTTCTCTTTGAAGTACCACTTCTGCCCTCCTCCAGCTCCCCAGAATGATTCTGTGTATGCCACTTAGCTTACATTGACAATGAGATAAGTGGGCCTTGAAAACCTGGAAATAACCCATCCACCTGTTGTCATGTACTATGGTGCAAAAGAACAGAAGTTTAATTTTATTTATAGTGGTTACTGTAAGGAGAGCCCATACTCATACATAAGGTAGTTATATGTATATTGACAGTTTTTCATCCTATAGAATACAGTCCTCACCACCACCATAAAGATGGGATTTCTGTGTTCTAACTATCACCATGTACCCAGGAAGAGTAACTCTTGCTTTGCTTGGCTTTTCTGTAGGCATGCCTGCATCATTACCACCAACTTCTTTGACTCTCTTTTTTTCTACACTTTAAACAGAACCTTGCACTTCAAAAGTTCCAGTACTTTATCCCCCATTTTATTTCACATCATCATTCTTTTATAAAAAAAATATATTTTATTGATTTTTTACAGAGAGGAAGGGAGAGGGATAGAGAGTTAGAAACATCGATGAGAGAGAAGCATCAATCAGCTGCCTCCTGCACACCTCCTACTGGGGATGTTCCCGCAACCAAGGTACATGCCCTTGACTGGAATCGAACCTGGGACCTTTCAGTCCGCAGGTCGACACTCCACTGAGCCAAACCGGTTAGAACTTCACATCATCATTCTTGCATCAGTTGACAGTAGAGCTCTTGACTATGCTTTTCTCTAAGCCTTTGGCTCTTGGGGCATATAAGCTTTGCTCTAAATGAAACTTGTCAGCATATCTACCTGGTCCTCGTATCTTAAATACCGAATTCTGTGTCGTTACCATGCTTGATAGACAGATGAATTTGTTGAGCCTTTATTGTGTGCCAGGCCCTGTCCTCAGTTGTGAAGACTGCATTGATTTTCTAATTCCCCAAAGTTGTAAGTGTTAAGGTTAGGTTGCTGGATCCTAATTAATAGGGTCGATTAATCAATAAATTTCACTTGATATCAGGAAAAAAAAGGCCTTTTTCATTTATAACTGTGGTGGTCATCTATTTGACCAACATATTTTAAACATCACCTGTGTGCCAGGCCCTGTGTTTATTTGGTATCTGGGTATTAAAATACTTTCCAGAATGTTGCTTTTTGTACTTATTTAGCAAAATTGACTGCAAAACTCTAAACTACCATGTAATATTGTTGGTGTTCAGAGAAAAGTGTTTTTGTATTTTAACAGAGGGATCGTGATCTGGAGCTAGCTGCTCGCATTGGACAAGCTCTCTTAAAGCGAAATCATGCTTTGGCTGAGCAGAATGAAGCCCTGGAGGAGCAATTGGGACAAGCCTTTGACCAAGTAAGTTTTGATCAAGTATTTGCAGCGTGAAGTGTTTAGGTCTTGGGCTGTGGAGGAATTTGTTTTCCTGGGTGTCCCAGAATTGATGACAAAAAGTAGGTAAATAACACCAGTACACATGGACTTTGTTGGTGTCCATTGAACTAACCAGTAGAGAAATGAAAAATACCGTGCAGAGGAGTGCTTGTATGAATCTGCCTTGGTCCACATAAAAGCCTATATTCAGTGCCTGTAGTACTTAGATTCTAATGCTTTTTTCCTCACCCCTTTGTGTAAACTTTGTGTGTCATCTTTAACTTTAGTTTAAAAAAAAAAATTTAGCCCCAAATAATAGATACCCACATGAAGTATCTTTAGTCAAAAACCCAAACAAAAGGAAAGGAAAAGACATTTTGAACACTTATTTATTCCTAAGCAGTGAATATTTTTAGTGAGAACTGCTTTATTATTAACTTGAATGGTTAAATTTCAAGTTTTCTGTAATTTGTTATTTTTATCTAGTTTTACTTATGTTTTATAAATGCATTATATTTAATAACATTTGAGCCTTTATGTTGAATATATTTATTTCCTAGAACTAAAGTTAGGAAATCATGCAGAGTTATACAGCTTAAAAGTACAGACCTTTAGGATAAGAATTTGAAAGTAGGGATCCATTCTGATAGGTTGAAATTTCTTCAGTTTTGTTTTGTTTTCAACTGTGAAAATTTTCCTCCTATATTTCTATTATATAAAATGTAAAAATTGGCTTCCCTTCTTATCTAGTATAGAAAAAGCTATATTTGTTGAATTAATGCTTTAAAATAGTTTGGGAAGTATCTGAGGTTTATTATTTTCTTTTTAGCATTAGCTACTTTAGTCAGTAAATCTAGCAGCTAATTACATTATTTTGTTTTATGATGAGGAATAATTGCTCAATGAATTAGAATTTATATTACATATGTTATCCTATCTAATAAAAGAGTAATATGCAAATTGACTATTACTCCAACACACAAGATGGCTGCCTCCATGTTGTCAAAGATGGATGCCACAAGATGGCCAGCCAGGGAGGGCAGTGGTGGGTGATCAGGCCAGCAGGGGAGGGCAGTTGGGAGGGACCAGGCCTGCCAGGGAGGGCAGTTGGCGGGGGGTGGGGTGGGAGGAGGAGACCAGGCCTGCAGGGAAGGGCAGTTTGGGGTAGACAGGCTGGCAAAGGAGGGCAGTTAGGGGTGACCGGGCCAGCAGGGGAGGGTAGTTGGAGGCAATCGGGCCAGCAGGGGAGCAGGTAGGTGTCAATCAGGTTGACAGGGGAGAGGTTAGGGGCAATCAGGCAGGCAGGCAGGCAGGCAGGGAAGTGGTTGAGCCAGCAGTCCTGGATTGTGAGAGGGATGTCCAACTGCCCATTTAGGCCTGATCCCACCAGGATCAGCCCTAAACAGGCAGTCAGACACCCCTCAAGGGGTCCCAAATTGGAGAGGGTGCAAGCTAGGCTGAGGGACCACCTCCCTGTGCACGAATTTTGTGCACCAGGCCTCTAGTATTAAATAATACAAAATAAAGGACATCTTGTAAATCTAGCTCTTTTGCTGTGCAGGTCAATCAACTGCAGCATGAGCTATCCAAGAAAGATGAGTTACTTCGAATTGTCTCCATCGCTTCAGAAGAGAGTGAGACAGATTCCAGCTGTTCTACACCTCTTCGGTTCAATGAGTCCTTCAACTTATCTCAGGGCTTGCTACAGTTGGACATGCTGCAAGACAAGCTCAAGGAACTGGAGGAAGAGAATATGGCTCTTCGGTCCAAGGTACATTCAACCCAGTTCCCAGTTTCATTAACAAAGGTCATAGGTTTAAACCCTGGTAGAGCTGAGATGAAATATGGCATAACTAAGGATTTGCTATTGACTTTCTAATTAGGAAGCGCAGCCAAGACGCTCGTATTTATTTGCCTTCCCCTGTTTCTTAGATCCCACTGAGAAGTGGATAATAGCAAGTTGACAGATGAGAAAGCCACAACATAGAATATGTACCTTGTGGAGTTTATGTTGGAAAATTACAAGGTTCTGTGATCTTGTGTGATGGAGAGGGGAATCAAAGAAGTCCTACTTAAGCAAGTGATATTTTAGCTGAGGCTAGGGATTAGCCAGGCAGAAATGTATGGGAGCAAGGGGGAGGGGCTGGAGGGATGAGGAGGTATTTACAGAGACTCAGAGAGAATGAGGGAGATGTTTGAAACATCCTTTTCCATACCTTTATTTTATGGTAGATAAAGGTTTACGAGTTGTTGTTTTCCTTTGTAAGTGATCAACTTTTATGTTCAAATGAGAATTTTTTTAGTTAATGCTGTAAAATAATTAGGAGATATCACCTTCTTTTTTCTTGAAGGCTTGTCATATAAAGACAGAAACTATTAGCTATGAAGAGAAGGAACAACAGCTTGTCAGTGACTGTGTTAAAGAACTTCGTAAGTATTAACATATTCTGTTTGCCTTTGGGCAGTTCTTTGGTCGGGTATCTCCAACTCAGAAATTAGATTGAAGGTTTCAGTAGAAACATCTCAAGAAACACTATTAAATAATTACTGAAGATCTTGGAATATCACATTGAACGTACAACTCTAAATAAAATGCCATATATACTTTTCAGAAATATCTTTGTTTCAGTTGCATCTTCATTGAATAAAGATCTATATTTCTATCAGTTATAGCATGTTAGAATGAAAGAAACCAGAGCTCTTATGTGGTTGATGAGAAAATAGTCCTGTAGAGAATGTGATTTGTCAGTCAGAAAACGATAGATCAGTGGCAGAGCCTGGTCTAACATTCAGTGAGTAATTTATTAAGTGCCAACTATGTGTCTATAAAGGAATATATTTTGGTTTGATGTAATGTTAACTAAAATAGTTTTTAAAATAAGTTAGTTGGGAAAAGATCAGCTTTACTAGAGAAAGATATTTAATTTCTCTACTAATATAAAGCCTGTTACATTGAAAGAGAAATGTAATAACATCACATCAGTTCATTTGGGCTATGGGCCTCAGAATGTGGTAACTTAGAGTAACAGAATATTAGGGAATCAGAAGTAATGTAAATTGAATCTTCTCCATCAGCACTATCATTACCCACCTTTTAAACTTTAAAAAACAAAGGAAAGATTACTTGCCCAAGAATTCAGATCCAGGTCTCCTTCCTTCTTGTTGCCATCCTATGAAATGTTACAGGGTTTGTCAATTAAGAAATAGTTTTATATGTCACTTGTGTTTAAATATCAAAGTTTTTATATGAAATAAAGATTTATTTCCCCAATGGAAGTCTAAAGATTCTATTTCATATGCATTAAAGGGTGTTAGGCTGTGAAAATTACTTTAGAGGTTCTACGCAGTTTGCCACATATCCCAGAAAGCCTCTCTCCTATAGAAGCATCTCAGGAGCTTTATCAGTAGATTTAACAGATTGTAACTGTCCCATTCTGTAAATGTCCCTGTGTTAGACTTCTTAAGTTTCATTTTCATTGTTTGTGGGAGTTTATTTACGTTTCTGAAGAGTTCTCAAAGACATAAATGAGATTATGTCTTGGCACTTACAAAGATATGTAATTCACCTATATCTTTTCAGCCTACTTGTTCGTCATAATGAAAAAGATTAAAGCAAAACCTTTAGCTTGCCTTCATCATTGCTTCATATTCAAGTCCTAAAATTAGTTTTTATTTCAGAAGAATCTTTATATTTTAAATTTATGTTAAAGAACATTATATTTGTGATAGTCCAGTGCTTGTTACAAAACAAGATTTGGTGCAAGCCATAGTTTGCCAACCCCTTCCCTTCATTTATATTAATTTTTAAAATTCTTATTTGTTTCCAAGGTGAAACAAATGCTCAGATGTCCAAAATGACTGAGGAATTGTCTGGGAAGAGTGATGAACTCATACGCTACCAAGAAGAGATCTCTTCTCTCTTGTCTCAAATTGTAGATCTTCAGCACAAACTTAAAGAGGTAAGTTCATTCTTTCATTCAGCAGATGTTTGTTAAGCACTGACCTAGTACCATGCACTGTGCTAAGTACTAGATTAAGCAAAATAAACATGGTCCCTGTCCTTTTAAAGTGCTGTAAACTGATGACTGTTTTAGTCTTCTCTGTGTCATGAAGCAGGAATAACTACTTTCAAGTCACTATTTCTCTCTCAAAATGATACTGAACCCAGGTTCTGCTGCCTGCCACTCACAAACCAATAATCTAGAGACGGGCTGGTAGAAGGAAGGTAGGCTTATTCAAGAGCGGCTGCCTGAGAAGATGGTGGACTCCTGTCACCAAGACTGTCTTAACAATTGGACACAGGCAGAGGTTTTTGTAAGGAGGGAGGAGGAAGAGAAAAAGCCACACAACAGAACAGAGGAATCAAAATGAAGGGGTTGAGAGTTCTCCGAGCAAGCCAACAGTCTGTTCAGATAACTGGTTGAAGGTCAGCAATTCTCCCGAAGCTGGAATGTCTGAAGGTCAGAGTCTGCGTCTTTTGAAGTTAGTTCCTAGAATTCTTAGGCGAGCAGACTGTTTATTTGCGGTCACCTATTAGTTAACAGGTCATCATTTAAAGAAATAATGTTAAAAGAATGTTGGGGTTGGTTACAGTAAAACGGGTCAGATCTTCCTCAGAACGTTGTGATGTGAGAGTTATTTTCTCGTGCTCATTGTCCTCTGAACACCTTTATGGGTTTTGTATTTTGCTCATCTTATTGCTCTTATTTGGCTTTTGGAAGGTGAGCTTTTTAAGAGATCTCTACATAGACTATGCCCTTAAAGATGTCTTAAAAAAGAGAGTAGCCTCTATTTTATATGGGAAGGCTTCACATGTCTCTTTTAATATGTTGTTAGCATGTGATTGAGAAGGAAGAACTGAGACTGCACCTGCAAGCTTCCAAAGATGCCCAAAGACAACTGACATTGGAGGTAATGAAATCTTTCTTTATCTTGTGTGATCCAGGAGGGGGAGGAAGGATTGCTTCTTTCATCTTTGTAAGTAAGATTTAAAATAACAACAACAGAGGATCAAGATGAGAGTTAAGAAGTAAAGCATTTAAAAAATTACCTCTAAAACTAATAACATGGCAACATCCTATTGATTCATGGGGAAAACCTTGACTTTTATAAGATTCTTTAGGAATGTGTGACCCTTTTACCGCTTTACCTTAGCTACCACAACAATTTTTAAAATGTCAGGAGAAATAGCAAAAATCTCTAACTTCACTTTGTATCTACTGTAAAACTATTAGATATAATTTAGTGGCTCTTTAGCAAGCATAAGAGTCATCTGGCAGGGTGAGTTTTAAGTGGAGATTCCAGGCACCATCGCTGAAAGTTTCTAAGTCAGTAGGTCTAGACTGAGGGCCTAGTATCTGCATTTTTAATAAGCATTCCCAACCCTGCTGATGCTAATGTATAATCTACATAACTACACTTGAAGAAATTTTTGAAGTTAAAATGCACTCTGAAAAGTATGTACTCTTTTAATATGCTTGTTAATCTAACAATAAAGAAGGTTCTAAAACAAGGGAGAAGAAATTACTTATTTAGGATAATTGAGCACGCTGACATCAAATATTATACTGTGTAGACTTGATGTTGTCATTTACAGATTTCAGAATGATGTTTAAAACATAACAGTATGCTAAATCTGGCTTGAACATGACTATTATATTTCCTCTATAAGTTTTTTTTAAGGGGATGAAGTATTAAATATTGAATTGATGGTTATGGTTTTCTCAGCTATAGTTCAGATTTTTGTTTTACCTTTAACTTCTTTATTGGTTAAGGTATTACAAATGTGTCTTCATCCCCCCATTAACCCCGAACCCTCCCCCCCCAACTCATGCTCTCATCCCCCTGTTGTCTGTGTCCATTCGTTTGGCTTATATATATGCATACAAGTCCTTTGGTTGATCTCTCCCCCTTACCCCCACCCTCCCCTACTTTCCCTCTGGGGATTGACAGTCTGATCACTGCTTCTCTGTCTCTGGATCTGTCCCTGTTCATCAGTCCATGTTGTTCTCTATATTCCACAAATGAGTGCGATCATGTGGTATTTATTTTTCTCTGACTGGCTTATTTCACGTAGCATAATGCTCTCTAGTTCCATCCATGCTATTGCAAATGGCAAGAATTCCTTCTTTTTTATTGCAGCATAGTATTACATTGTTTACATGTACCACAGTTTTTTAATCCACTCATCTGCTGATGGGCACTTAGGCTGTTTCCAAATCTTAGCTATGGTGAATTGTGCTGCTATGAACATAGGGATGCCTATATCCTTTCTAATTGGTGTTTCTGGCTTCTTGGGATATATTCCTAAAAGTGGGATCACTGGGTCAAATGGGAATTCCATTTTTAGTTTTTTGAGGAAACTCCATACTGTTCTCCACAGTGGCTGCACCAGTCTGCATTCCCACCAGCAGTGCAAGAGTTCCTTTTTTTTCAATCCTCTCCAACACTTGTTTGTTGATTTGTTGATGACAGCCATTCTGACAGTTGTGAGGTGGTACCGCATTGTCATTTTGATTTGCATCTCGTATAATTAGTGACTTTGAGCACATTTTCATATGTTTTTTGGCCTTCTGTATGTCCTCTTTAAAAAAGCATTTATTTAGGTCCTTTTCCCTTTTTTTGATTGGATTGTTTATCTTCCTTTTGTTAAGTTGTATGAGTTCCCTGTAAATGTTGGAGATTAAACCCTTATCGGTGATAACATTGATGAATATGTTCTCCCATACAGTGGGCTTTCTTGTTGTTTTGTTGATGGTTTCCTTTGCTGTGCAAAAGCTTTTTATTTTGATGTAGTCCCATTTGTTTATTTTCTCTTTAGTTTCCATTGCCCTAGGAGCAGTATCAGTGAAGAAATTCCTTCGGCATATGTTTGCGATTTCGCTTCCTGTGGATTCCTCTAGTATTTTTATGGTTTCCCATCTATATTTCAGATTTTTAAGAAATCATATTTATGTATAATTCTGGCCAAGACACTTCTACTTCTGGCAGTTTGAAATAGATATGTATTCTCTTTGCTTAGTTTATTCCAGAGTCTTTGTATTAAAATGAATTATATTCATAAGCTTAGACCTCTGGATAAAATTAATACTTACCCCAAAGGTTTCCTCCCCCTTGTATCTATATATATAAAAGCCTAAGCAACCGAAGGACTGGTCAACTGGTCGCTATGACGCGCACTGACCACCAGAAGACAGTTGCTCAATGCAGGAGCTGCCCCCTGGTGGTCAGTGCACTCCCACAGCTGGAGCGCTGCTTACCTGACTGACGGACGCCAGATGCAAGGCTCACAGCTGGTGAGTGCAGCCGCAGCAGCAGCAGTGCTCACCTCTCCCAATAGGGACTGACTGGGTGCGAGTCTACAGCAGCACAGCGGGGCTGGTGTGAGTGGGAGTGGCAGGTAGTGTTGGACTGTTGGTTTTGGCTCAATCTCTGCAGGCCAAGCCAAGATAACCCACCAGTGCTCGAATCTGTGCATCGGGACCCTAGTTAGAATATAACAGAATACACTAATTACCATCCTTTCTTTCAGTTACATGAATTACAAGACAGAAATATGGAGTGTCTAGGAATGTTACATGAATCCCAAGAAGAAATAAAGGAACTTCGTAGTAGAGCTGGCCCTGCTGCTCTCCTCTATTCCCAATCATATGGAGCTTTTTCTGGGGTAAGGAATTGGGAAAGATGTTATGTATTTAAGGAAACTTGTTTAAGATTAGATTGTCCTGAGAGTGGTACAGTTTCTGATGATGTAAAGCATCTTAATCCTACCAGACCGCTGTACCGATTTTCCAGTAATTTCCGAATCTGCCGCTATAGCTCTTTGCCAAGGTACTTTGCCTAGTATGTGAAAAAAATGCATCACAAACTAAAAATAATCAACCAGTCATGGTCAAACTTCATGGTTAGCCATTGCAAATGTCTGCCCCATGTGTTTGAATTGACTTTGTGTGGTTTAAGGGACAGTTAGGTTCAGGGCCTCAGGTCTGGTAGGGTTAAGAAGTGATAACATGGATTGTCCTTTGATTTAGGCCTTAATTTGCATATCTACATTTACCTTCATACTCTTATTTATTCTAGCCTTCCTCTAACAGATGACCATCCAGATTTTTCATAACATGCATCTGAAGTGAACCCCAGGGAAATCAGTTTTGGGTCTTGTACCATAGAGCTACTTAACCTTGGGTCATCCTTACCCTAGGTCCACTACATCCCACTTATCAGTGCTAATTTTTCTTTTAATGACTTTTCTATATTATAAAAACTGTACATGTTTTATAATATAGAAAAGAAGCCAAAAGAAATTCATAAATATCATCAAATATTGCCCTCCACAGAATCTCTATGAACAACTTAGTTTATAGCCTTTTATACCCTTTATTTTTGTGTGTCTGCATACATAATGTTTTGTATTTATCATATTGGTTTTTGCCACCACTTCCCTGAAAGAGTAGTTGCTTCTTGTTTAAAAGTTACATTTCCAGAATGTCCCTTTTTTTCTTCTGTATTTTCTTCTAACACCAAAGTACTGGATTCTGGAGACTCTGTTAATTAATTTAAGAACAATCCATTTCTTCTAGCAGGCTTCTTATGTAATCACTATAGGAATCTCAAAACTCTTTTCCTTAGGAATCTCTGGCATCTGAGATTGAGGGGACCATGCGTAAAAAATTGAGTTTGGATGAGGAATCGTCTCTCTTTAAACAAAAGTAAGTACAGATCACATACATGTGCTGTTAGGATGGAAATTTAAAAGAAGCCACAATCCAGAGTGATAGGTATAAGGAGATTCGGTAGTAAATCTGCTTACTTTTCCATTTTTTCCTCTTACTACTCACATTTGTGAGAGAGTTCCCGTGTTCTAACGTTTATTTTCTCATGACCTCTCCTCAACTTTAGAGACTCTTAAGGATGGTTTTATTTTTAATGAATTATACCTGTACTAGGAACCCAGTGGACGAATTTGTGCACCTTGAAAGGAACTGTGGGCCGCAAGGCTGTGGTGGGCACAGGTGTGGGTCTCAGCCCATCCTCTGCACCCCTGCCCAACCCCTCCCACCACGGCCTCCTGTCTGCCAGCAGTCCCACTTCTGCTGCTGCCGCTCCCACACACTGACAGCACCCCGCTCGTATCTGCTGATGGTGCGGAACAGTTGGGGTTAGTGCCAGCAGCAGGTGTGAGTGGGGCCATGCAAGCGCCAGGCAGGACCATGGTGTATGGGAGCAAAGAATTTTCAGTAACCACCAGAGGCTCACCCCATGACAGTAACCAGTGCCCTGCCTTGGTCTGGCGCATGCCCCCCCCCCCCCACTCACCTGCTCCACCATCCCACCACAGCCAATGCTCACCATGGTCCACACTCTACTGCCGACTCCTGTCATGTTCCGTGTGCACCCCCTGGTGGTCAGCGCATGTCATAGCAACCAGTTGTTTGGTTGTTCTGCCATTTGGTCTGTTTGCATATTAGCCTTTTATTATATAAGATGTCTCTTTTCTGAAGCACTCCAGCAGTAAGGAGTGATGATAATGAACACTTATTTTTTGACAGGGCCCAACTGAAACGGGTATTTGATACGGTCAGGATTGCCAATGACACACGGGGCTGCATTGTCCCATTCCCAGCTCTGCCATCCATTCCAGGCTCCAACCGCTCAAGTGTCATCATGACAGCAAAACCTTTTGAATCTGGTTTACAACAAACAGCAGAAAAAACCCACCTGAGCCAGAGTTTCAGCTCGGAGGAGGTTCCAGGGTAAGAAACACATATCGTGGCAATGATTGTGCATTTCTTGGGGCATTGACATAACTGATTCACATGCACACATTCCAGCATTGCTCTGTGCTGTCCCAAGGAAGTTCTAGAACTGTCCTTTTCATTTAGTAATGATGCCACATATCATTGTTTGTAAAACTGATCGCTGATAGCAAACAAGTTTTTTAGAGTGAAAAAGGTACATTTAATTAAATATATTCAAATTGGAGCTTGCGTCAAGTTTGAGTCTAAATCTTCCTGTTCAAATTCAAATTTGTTTTAATGTGTTTGGTCACTAGCAGTTATACATAGTATCAGATGACCCTTTCTCATAACCTATGCTCATAATCTCAACTGCTTTGGTGCCTTTACAATAAACAGTAAGTAGTAATATCTATTGAGGAAAACTAGTTTGCTGTTAATTTCCTAGTTGTTTAAACTTATATTTTTTTCCCACTTTTCATTATACTAAATATGTAATTCAACTCATTGAATTACATATAACTAGAAAATTAACATTACTGGCAGTCAGTTGAAAGCTTTTTTTTGTTTGGGTTTTTTTGTCTATTTTTCCATTGATTTTTGGGGAGAATGGAAGAGAGAGGGAAAGACAGAGAAGCATCGATGTAAGAGAAACACATCAATTGGTTGTCTCCTGCAAGAGCCCCGACAAGGGCCCTGGCCGGGGAGGAGCCTGCAACCAAAGTACATGCCCTTGACTGGAATTGAACCCGGGATCCTTAGGTCCACTGAGCCAAACTGGCTAGAGCTCAGCTGAATGTTGTTGACAGATGTTTGGCACCTGAGAGAAATCTTCCCTAATGCAGACATCATTACAGTACTCTGGGTTTTTTATTTTATTGCCTGATCTGTAGTGAGCATGCTCTGCACCCACAGATAGCCATTTTGGCAGGTGTGAGATAGGAGCTTTATGTGTGAATAGTACCTTACCTTAGAAGACTGAACAAACATATGTGAATTCACACATAGTACCAGGACCAACTACAACTCAGCTTGCTACTCTTTCTTTTTATTTCAATTATAAGATGCCTCTAATTTTAAAATTGGTGAAAAGTGAAAAAAAATATGTCATTGAACTATGAAAATGCAGTATTTATAAATCTTGTTGTTTGCTTTTTAAATGTTCAGTAATGTTCATAGAGAGTTCTATGATTCAGAGCAATCTACTCTAATAAAATAGTAATATGCAAATTAACCATCACTCCAAGACACCTAAGCCACGCCCACCAGCCAACCCAAGCCACCAGCCAATCACAGCAGCTATATGCAGATTAACCCAGCCAAGATGGCTGCCAGCAGCCATGGAGCTAGAGCAAACAGGAGGGTTTTGTTGCACCAGGAGTAAACTGCCTGCTTAGGCCGGCTGGGCCTCTGCTCAGAGCAACAATGTTTCAATTATAGAAGTCACAGAGCAGAAGCAAACAGGAGGCTTTGTTGCCTGACTAGGCTCTGCTCAAGGCAACAAAGTTTCAATTATAGAAGATAAATAAACCCCAGAAACCTCATTCCAGCCAGACTCACTGGGACCTTGGGTCAGTGGGAGCTGTGGGCAGCCTGAAATGGCCTTCAGCCCCTGACCCAGGCTGACCAGGCACCCCAGTAGGGACCTGAACCCTGAATGGGCTGTGGGCAGCCTGAAAACGGCCCTCAGCCCCTCACCCAGGCTGGCCACACTCCCATGGGGTGAGGGTCCCCATTGGGGGGCTTGGCCAGCCTGCAAATAGCCATCAGCCCCTCATCCAGGCTGGCCAGGCACACTAGCAGATGGACATCCCCCAAGGGGTCCCAGACTGTGAGAGGGCACAGGCCGGGCTGAGGGACCTCCCCCTCCGCCCTGAGTGCACAAATTTTTGTGCACTGGGCCCCTAGTTTTTTTCATATTTTAATATTTTTGAACTTGTTTATGTTTTGCATCTCATAGTTTAAGGAGTAGCATTTTTTCTTTCTTAGTAGCACATAAAATAATGGTGCCTTTTGTAATCAGTGGTATTATAGATTCATGAAATATTATAATACTTTTTTATAGTTATTACCGGAACTGAATTTATAGATGGTCATTTCTGTAGTTCTGTATATCAAGTGAAATAGAAAGAGTAGAAAACACAACATAATAACAAAGTATATTTTTGTTCATCTGAAGTCACTATTTTTATATATGAAAATAATATATAGTACTAACGATTTTGGTGTGTTGTTACTATTTCTATATTCTAGATATCTCAGGGAAACTACTGTGTGTGTTCACCATTGCGGAAAGGAGAGGGCTGGGTGGTGTTCATGACCCTCACGTCCTAGTCAGTGAATGTGATTTTCCCATAGGAACATTCAGAAGCTGGGTCGACCAGAACCCTCCGAAGATAGTGATTTGGCTACAGCACTGCATCGCCTTAGTCTTCGGCGACAAAACTACTTAAGTGAGAAGCAGTTCTTTGCTGAAGAATGGGAGCGGAAGATCCAGGTCCTGGCTAACCAGAAAGAAGGGGTTAGTGGCTGTGGTACCCCCACCGAGAGCCTTGCCTCACTCTGTACTGACCAGTCGGAGACCACGGACTTCAGCAGTACCAGCTGCCTTCGGTGTTTTATGCCTGAAAAATTACAAATTGTCAAGCCCCTTGAAGGTAATAAGTCAGAAAAGGCCATTTTAAGCCATGTTCCTTATTGGCCTGGCCTTGTCCTAGGTTGAGGTTTGTTATTGTCATGGTAAGAGCGCTGTGTGGAGATGTCCTTACTGTCCCTCTATACCACTGGTTGGGTGACAGTGCTTTGTGGTGCTTTGTGGGAAATGAATGAAGAGATCTGCATGCTCCAGGTCATCAGCCATTAGTTTTCTTTTCACTGATTATTTTTTTTAATATAAATGTGATGGAGGAAGATTAATCTTTTCTTGTCCTTTCCTGAGGAATATTGTTGATGGCAATTTTTATGGTAAGATAAATGGGATATGATAAGTAAAAATAATCTAGATGTAATACTTCACCTCTACTTTTCTTTTCAAAAAAGAGTTCTTTACTCAGGAATATCATCTACGTGGAGGTATATGTCCCTCTATTTTTCTTTTTCAGTTCTGTTAATTTTGTTACTGTTCTCTCCTAAGATAGAACTTGAATTCAAAATAAATTACTTGTTTTATAGAAAATTGACAGTCTTCAAATGATTCTCTGCTATTCATAAGAGAGTCTGTGTTAGAAAATTTTTTTAGTAGGAAACCTATGAGGACACCCTCAAACTCAAAGATTCTATATGTTAGTTTTATAAACTAATGATCAATGTACACTTTTGTCGGAGTTGCCATTTTTAGGATGAAATGACCATAGTGTCATAATCAGACATTGCATGTGATGCAAATGCTCGAGGTAATCATTCACCAGGACTCATAGACAGGAACCAGGAGGATATATTGTAAATTGAGCTGCTATGAATATAGGGATGCATATATCCTTTCTGCTTGGTGTTTCTAGTTTCTTGGAATATATTTCTAGAAGTGGGATCGCAGGGTCAAATGGGAGTTCCATGTTTAATTTTTTGAGGAAACTCCATACTGTTCTCCAACAGTGGCTGCACCAGTCTGCATTCCCACCAGCAGTGCATGAGGGGTTTTTTTTCTCCACATTGCCAGCACTCTTTCTTTGTTGATAATAGTCATTCTGGCAGGTGTGAGATGGCACCTCGTTTTGATTTGCTTCTCTCCGATGATTAGTGACTTTGAGCATGTTTTCATATGTCTCTTGGCCTTCCTTATGTCCTCTTTTGAAAAGTATCTATTTAGGTCTGTTGCCTTTAGATGTCCTTTTTAAAGTTAACTTTTGAAATAGAAAGGTTATTATTTGTATCTTCAGCAACTTGTCATTCTTCCACGGAGGACTTTAATTTGCAAATTTTACCAAATATTAAGATCAAATAAGTTGTTCTTTTTCTTTACACATGTAACGTTAGCTTCTGCTTCAAGATTTAATATTTGTGAGAGATTGCAACACGCCTTTCTATTTCTGTCTTGCATATTCAGGGTCACAAACTCTGCACCACTGGCAGCAGCTCGCTCAACCAAACTTAGGGACCATTCTTGACTCACGGCCCGGTGTCATCACTAAAGGCTTTACCCAGTTGCCCAAGGACGCCATCTATCACCTCTCAGATTTAGAAGAGGATGAAGAAGAAGGTATCACTTTTCAGGTCCAGCAACCTCTTCAAGTGGACCAGAAACCTACAGATCCCAAGCCAGTAACAGGAATCTTTCTATCACCCATTACTTCCGCAGGTGGCCCAGTTACAGGTGAGGAGAGTGCTTGGTTGAATATAGTCTAAAAACTTTGCATCCTGACTTACGGTCAACTGACTACCTTTATTTCAGTTTCACTGTAGTGTACTTAGTCTTATAACATAATATAATAAAAACCTCTAGCATTTAGTGGCCCTTCTAATTCTGCTTTATCTTAGCCAGCCAACATAACTAGATTTGGGGAGAGAGAGAGATCAATTCAGTCACTGGCTTACAAACATTTTGGGCTTATGACTTCTTTATACTCTTAAAAATCAATGAGAATTCCAGAGAATTTGTCTCTGTGGGTTGTATCTATTGATAATTACCATATTAGAAATGAAAACTGAGAAATTATAAAAGTATTAACTAATTTTAAAATAATAATTACATGTTAACAATATGTTTTATGAAAAATAGCTACTTTTTAAGTAGTGGGAAAAATGGTTTTGTTTTATAATTTTGCAAATCTCTTATTTATGGTTTAATAGAAGATAAATTCTCATAATCAGCTTTCACATTTAATTTATTATAGCTTGTTGTTTTGGTTGAATAGTGCAAAAAAAATGCAACTTCACCCATTTATGTAGTTGGAAAAGGAAAGAGAATTTAGAAGCCTCTGCAGGTATTTTCGGATATTCTTTGATTTTACACCAAAACTTGATAAGTGATAGTTCAAGGTGTGTAGCAATATGGAACCTGAAATCCTGTCAGTGAACTTTTATACTTTGTTACATTAAGATCTATTGATCTGTCCTACACTTTGAATGCATTTTTCCTTATGCATGATTTTTTGCATCATGCATTGGTCATTCAGAGGATATTGGTTCACTGAGTTATGCAGATCCTCCAAATGTTGACACATTTCAATATGTAATATATTAAAATTACATAAATATTACCACATATCTTATCAGATAAGTCTTTTAGTATTAGGAAGATTTCAAGCTCTCAAGTTTTCCAAAATCTCGTTTTCATTTGAAAGCTCAAATTTTGTCAGTGACAGCAAATACTGTCAGCTATTTTTATTGAATACAGATTTACAACAGTCACTTTCAAGAAAATTTCTGCCAATTATCCAAGTCTGAATTACTGTACTTGGCCTGTTTGTTATTCTTTCAAATAAAAATGATGTCCCATGAAAAAATTACAACTCATTGCACATGTGCTTTTCCTCTGGTATCTTGGTATGCAGCAGAATGCTTAATGATTACTTCCCATTTCATCACACAGAATATTAAAAAGATTCAAGTCAAGATTTAATAAATAATTTTTGCTGCTTCATCAAGGACATGCTTATGTGAATCTGGCTTTTTTAAAATTCTATGAGTAGATAACAGTGCATATGCCTCCCCAGTCGAAAAGGCAGATAGTGTCTTAGCTTTGCTATGAAAGTGGACTCCCACAATGTCTATAAACCACACTTTGAGAACCACTGGAATAGATAGTTTGACTAGAACAATTGAATGACTAGATCTTGCTTGTTGGTTATTTTAAAATTTTTTTCAGGGTATCTTTTTGTCTTCTTTCTAAGCTATTTTTAATTCTTTTAAATTACAGTTTTAAAGTATTAAAGGATTCAGCTGTATACAAGCCAGTCAATACTAATTACAATATTTATATATTTTTTATTCCCAGATTTGGGGAATTTTGTACAAATGACACTTATATTATAAATAAATATTAATGAACTTTTTACATTAACCTGGTCTTTCAATGTTATGTTTGAATCCCTAGAAATCACTGCTTCAGTTGCAGCCTCAAACCCAGGAAAGTGTCTGTCATGCACAAACTTGACATTCACCTTCACCACCTGTAGGATATTACACCCCTCCGATGTCACTCAGGTTACTCCCAGGTAGGTCTGGGCAGTTTGAGACCTGACGTCTTTCCTCAACTCTGTTTTCATGAATTTCTTTTAAAAATTACTTTCATTTTAATTCCCAGAATTTTAATTAATGTTCTGTGATGATTTGTCTTTAGAATATTTTCACATTGTATTTTCTCATTTGGTCACTGTAAGTCTTTGAAGTAGGCAGGGCAAGTGAGTGTCGTGTAAACATAGAAAATGAGGCATAGAAAGTTCATGTAGCTTATCCAAGGGCAGAGAGGTTGTAAATGGCCCATCTGGGACTCTGCTAACAGTTAGCCAAACTGCAAAGTTGAGGGGACCAGTATTTTCCACACCAGAGTACCTCACTTCTGACACCACCTGCAAGTTCAGGGGGTTCCCAGAACCACTCCCCGATTTGTTAATTTCCTAATAGGACCCAGGACTTCACTGAAAGCTGTTATGCTTATGGTAACTATTTATTACAGGGAAAGGATACAGGTTAAAATTAGCCAAAGGAAGAGATGCATAGACCAGTGAACGAAAGGGTTCCACTTGCAAAGCTTCCCTTCTCCTTGGGATTCGTTACTTCCTTGGCATTGATATGTGATAGTGCACACAGAGTATTGCCAGCCAGGGAAGCTCACCCAAGGTCAGATTTGTTTTGAAGCTTCAGTGCATAGGCATGATTGATTGATTGATTACCCATATGGTTGAACTCTCCTCCAGGTCCACTCACCCAGATCCACCACGCTAAATAAATGGTTGGTCTGTCTGACATGGCCAGCTTCCATCCCAAACAAAGACACTCCTATCAGATATGGCATAGGTTACCTCCCAGAAGCTGAGCAAAAAGACCAAACCCCTCTAGCCAAGGCCAAAGTATTTACTACACAGACTAGAACATGAATATTCCATTCCGACACATAGTTGAGGGATCTCAACTTAATAAGCCATATTGCTATTTCTATCCTACCAGTTCCCAAATAGAATATAAGGCAGTTTTCAAAAATTCAGAGACTATTGCAATGATACTACTAACAAGGAGAGAAGAAAAATAAAGCAAAGATTAAGGCTATAAAATGGATAGAGGAATAAAGCTTAGTGTGCATATTGTACCATAAAGTTTTATATACTTGCTGAGGTGAAGCATGCATTTGAGTCTTATTTTTCATCTGCCAGTGTGAAGGGAAATAACATTATGACCCACAGTGTCTATCAGATAGAAGCAAATTAATTGTTTAGGGAGGCACTTGGGTGATATCCAGTAAAGATCTCAATAGAGTCTGTAATGAACAGACATCTGTAATTTTTTTACATTGTTCTTAGAGTGAACAAGGTAAATTTTATAAAATTGGTTCCTAAGGGGACTCTCAATTCAGGTTGATACCATCATATGAAGTGTAGGCATATTCTGTATTAAGTAGGGACAGGGTTGGGGGACTCTGGCAGCACAGTATATAGACCTCATCCATTTAGAGGTTTTTAGTTTAACCAAGCAGTCAGTTACTTGCATTTTGCTTCTTTTATACAAGTTGGTACTTTGGAAAGTTTACTTGTGATCCTAGTCTTGCATTTTGTTCAGAATCTTTAAAAACATTGATATCTTGATACACTGAGTCTTTTCTGTTGAAGTGAAAGTTTATCTGTTAAATATAGTAACATTTGATCAAGGGGGGAAATTGACTAAAGAAATATTCTCCCCATTCTATCACTATTTCTTATTCAGGTTTTTTTTTCCTTTTAACAAAACAAAATAAGAAACATTCTAATAGCTGTTAAAACTTTTAATTATTTTTAATTTCCCAGAAACCAATATTCTAAGTCAAAGTTGAAAAGAATGTGTTCCATGATATCCTTATGCTACTGTTTGGAACTAACATTCCTGAAAATTGAAAGTTAACAGAATTTTATTTGTTCTCAATAATATAATATTGAAAGGTTAAAAAGGGGAAAAAAATCCTCCCTAGATGAGCATCTTAGGTTTAATTATGAAAGGTGGTTTTTTAAAAAAAAAGTCCATTGTTGTCCGAACTGGTTTGGCTCAGTGGATAGAATATCAGCCTGTGGACTGAAAGGTCCTGGGTTCAATTCTGGTCAAGGGCACATGCCCAGGTTATGGGGCATGCCCAGGTTATGGGGCATGCCCAATAGGGGGCATGCAGGAGGCAGCCCGTCAATGATTCTTTCTCATCATTGATGTTTCTCTCTCTCCCTCTCCCTTCCTCTCTGAAATAAAAAAATAATAAAAAGCCCATTGTTTACTTATGGATTGCTATCTCGGCATATTTCACTTTATGGAGTGC
Organism: Murina feae; assembly: GCA_004026665.1. Lineage (NCBI taxonomy): Eukaryota > Metazoa > Chordata > Mammalia > Chiroptera > Vespertilionidae > Murina > Murina feae. The sequence goes on from PVJC01023186.1 coordinate 20,707, forward strand.
ATGTATTAATAAAAATTTCTAGAGGTTACTTTAATATTTAATTTTTTTTTCTATCATAAAATTTAATTATAGTCCCATAGATATATAGTTAAAATTTAAGAATTTAACTAAGAGTAAACTTCATATCCTATGAAATGTTTCTAATTATAAATTAGCCAATCATTGAAGTAACATATCAAAATTTTCATTCCTCAGATCTCTACCAGAGTTCAGTTCAGTTCCTCTATATTTACTGTGGGTAACTACTGTAATTACTTAAATACTGATTTGGAGATGGCTTTTTATTCTTAAACTGTCTCTCCTGCATTTTTTCTTTTTTTTTTAAGCTCTGGGTTCCCTTCGTTATCCTGTGGAAGTAGCGGTAGCAGTTCATCAAGCACGGCAGTGAACTCTCCTGCTACGTCCTATAGACTCAGCATTGGTGAGTCAGTCACCAACCGACGAGATTCCACTGTAACCTGCAGCAGCACCATGAGCTTGGCCAAACTTCTACAGGAGCGAGGCATTTCTGCTAAAGTGTACCACAGCCAAGTTTCAGAGAACCCCCTCCTTCAGCCTCTCCCTAAAGCCCTGGATATCCCTTCCACACCCCCAAATTCACCATCTCACTCACCTTGCCCTTCTCCGTTGCCCTTTGAGCCTCGAGTACATTTCTCTGAAAATTTTTTGGCCTCGCGACCAGCAGAAACATTCCTCCAGGAGATGTATGGCTTGAGACCTTCCCGGAACCCCCCTGATGTTGGCCAGTTGAAGATGAACTTAGTAGATAGGCTGAAGAGGCTAGGCATAGCCAGAGTAATCAAGACCCCCGAAGCCCAGGAACATGGAAGAAGCCAAGAGGCAGAAATTGGTCTTCAAAGACCAGACTCTACTGTTTATTTAAATTCAGGTAGCAATTTATTGAGTGGATTGAGGAGAAATCAGAGTCTTCCAATCATGATGGGCAGTTTTGGCACCTCAGTTTGCACATCCTCACCCAAAATGGATAACCTGAAGGAGTGAGGTTCAGCAGTTAACTGAACTGTTATACAAATTAGCACAGGAAGGATAGATTTGCACTGACACATTTAGTCCGGTCTTACTGAAAGAAAAGGAATGTTGCAGATGGGCTGTGAATGTGAAAGAGGAAAGTGGAAGATCGGAAACAATTAGGATGAGGTCCTAATGAATGAAGTCTAGTAAATTGAAAAGTATAAATAATGAATGGGTCATGAGTGGAGACAGAAAAGGGATAAAGGTTTAATACACTCCTTTAGTTGTTGTTTTTTTGTCTTGAAAATAAAAGTGACCAGAAAATAAAATCAATACTATGGAAATATACCAGGAATACTTAATTTGCTTGCACATTTACTTCTGGTATGTATAAGCAGAGAACACTCAGATTAGGAGGAGGTGAGAAGAGAAAAGGACCCACCTTGACTGTTGCCTAGAGAAAGCTGTTCTGGAAGGTTGCTGAGGTGATCAGTCTCCTTACTGAAACACCAGTGAGGTGGTTTTTATGTTTTCTGTTGACGTCTGGTTAGATTACGCCTTCATCATATGGCAAGCTCTCAGCATTAGCAAGCAAGGTATTTTCATAAAATCAGAACAGTAGAGTCTTTCTGCTTTCTATTTTCAGGCCTGTGAGTCTCTGGGAGCCCAAACACCACCTAAATTCCTTTTGTATTTGTGATTAATAAGTTCATTTTTTAAATTTGTATTTTTATACAACATCCAAAAGAAACACAACTTAGTGGGAGGTAGGATTTATTTTTAAGAAGGAAATATGGATAAATTGGAACTTTTTTTCAGAATATTTATTCTGGATAAGGGTGGTGGCCAAGGAATGTGAACATAATTGACTTTCCTTGGAGGCTGGACGAGGTTAAATCAGAAGTACAATCAGTAGGAATTAGAGAATATTGTATATTTACAACTGTATACTTTTTTTAACAAGGACAGTTGGCAACTAAACTCTTTCCAAAGTGTGCTATGCATATTTTTAATGGAAGATGACATGTATTTGCACAAAAATTCTCAGGCACATTAAATTATTTATTATAAGCTGAAGTAAAACCCAGGTGCTTGCTTTGAGACTGTTTTTTTTAAAATATAAGATAATTAAAACACATCTGCCTTTTCCTAGATATCTGTGAAATTACAGAATGAACTTTTTAATGGGGGAGTCAAGGCTTTTGCTTTTTGAATGTGAGGTTGTCGTTGAATGGGAGATTATTCTCCAGGAGGTCCAGTAACATCACAATGTCTTCTTTGGGCAATTGGTCTTGGCTATTAGTCAGTGCCATTTCTAGGACTTTGGCCACTTACGAGGTCCCAGTTATGCAGACACAAGAGCAGAAACTCAGAAGTCTTCATGCTTAAGATTTAGCAGGTGAGCTATTTTGGAAGTTTTGCAGTGTGTTTTCTATATTTCTTTTTTTCTTTCTTTCTTTTTTTTTTTTTTTTAGCTGATTCTTAAAGCTTTTTTATTTATTCTCTAAGAAAGTAATCTTTCTGTTGCCAGTTCCTAAGAGATATCAGGAAGTAAGAAAATGTAGGGCCATAGAGTAGTACAAAATGTTAAATTATGAGATTTATGTTTATTTTATAAATATCTATAAATTAAGCATCCATAAATTAAGATTTTGGAGTGTTCTGTATCATTACTGTACTTTTTTATAACCAGTGCTAAAATGATCACTTGGGAGGTGGGCAAGGGTATAGTTACAGCCAAGTGAAGCACATCTGATTAAGGAGAACCAGACGTAAGTTTTTGAAAATTGCTGTTCCACCAAGAAACATAATTGTATACTGGTGCATGCTCGTCCCTAGAAATGAAGTCTATCTTGAATTGGGTTTTACTGTTTGTTGAAGCTTTCGCCTAAAATTAGGTTTGGTACAGCCTGAGAATCTATTATACAAAACTTGTGTGCAAAGTATAGTAAGAAGAAATGGAGCTTTATAGCAAGTTCCTCCTCAATTATCTGTTATGCTTGAACATTTTAGTTTTTTTTTTATCAACTGTGTATGTGCTTTTATGCCAGTATAGGAAACTCCAGTCTTTTTTTTCCCCTCCTTCAAGGTTCTCAGTGATTATACCTCAGGTATTTCTGAGTATCCTGTTATATAGTAGGAAGGATACCTTCCTAAGCTCAGAATTAAAGGGTCTCCTGAATTATGATGATCCCAAATCTTTTGTAAATAACCTTAGGCATGCGTCTTAAGGAAAAGGTAATGGCCATTGTTAAAGTAGTTTTTTAAAAAGTTTTATACTATATGTCCTTGATTTAACCCGAATAAACAGATTTTGACAAAGTGAGGAAATAAGTTAGAGGCAGCTCATAACAAGAGCTTCTTTATAAAGCTATATTATATAGGATATTCAAAGCCTGTTTTGCTTTTCTGATCACTCTAGTACATAATTAGTAGTATTTGTTGGTACTAACATTGACTTTTGACATCTGAACTAGAGCTCTGAGTGTTTAATGGTTCACTCCTTTGAGGTCGGGTGCCTGCAGGTCTATACTCCAAGTGCGGCACCATAATGTCTACACTGAGTAGTTTGCATTGCGGAGCACAGCTACCTAGGAGTGGCAACCTGCACTCTGGGGCAGCCAGGGAAATACTGTTGTTTGATATCTGGGGCTTGACTTTGTCAAACAGCTCTTTGTTGCACCTACCTTTGCTTTGTCAAATGTAAATCAGATAATAAACATGAGTATCTTCTTAAATTTTCATTTGTCTTCCTGTGTAATTAGTCCCAGTTCTTTTCACTGAAAGTCCTGCATGAAGTCTTTCCATTTTGTTTTTTGTTTTTTGTTTTTGTTTTTTTGGTACAGCCAACACAGAACAAACCAACAATAGTCGTAAGTAGTAAACAGATCTTACTGTATTTTCTCAAGATATTTATTAAAATTTTCTTGCCTCCTCAGCAAAATACTAATGTTAGTAGCATCAATCCTCTTCCTGGGCCTTTGGAAAGAAAAGACCCTTTTATGCAATGCCAAAGTTTCCCTAAATTCAGCCAGAAAAGAGCAGTTAACACTTAGGCCCCTTAAAAGCCTTCATTTCCTTCCCTTCTGTTTTTGGAGCTGACAAAATTATACTATTATCTAAAAGGAGTAGGAAGGAAAATCCCAAAGTAGTGTTATTTAGTGCTACGAGTTGGCCAAGTCAGTGCCTGGGGTTTTCCTTCGGAACCTGCCTCTTTTGTAGCTTTGTTTTTAAACACTATCCACAGAAGATCCAAATCCTGCTCTTTACATCATAACAAAACACGTAAATACAAAATTTCACACAATAAACAGACTCAAATTAAATATCCAATCTCTAACTGGAGATGGACTTGACTAGGTGACTAGTCAAATCTGTCCATTGTTCTCTGTAACTTCTTTCTCTCCCTTTTAGCTTTAAAGGCTGTCTCCATCTAGCCTGCTCATGGTGCTTGGAGCTGTGGCAACCACAAGGCTCCCCTCAGCACACTGAGGTTGCATGACAGAAATATGGGAAGAACCCAGTTCTTCAGTGACATTGCAGAGTCTGCTTCAATTCTGATAGCACTACCTCCATACTTTGTAGTTCATGAAATTAATGAACCTCTTTGATTTAAACCACTTTCATTCAAGTGATAGTTGTACATGCTAGAACTGACTGCTGGCCCACACTTTTAGGAATATTGGTGTTCCTCAAGGCTTTGTTCTAAACCTCTTCTCTTCTTATACAACACCCTTTCCCTGGGTGATGGCATTCACTCTCTTGGCTTTAAACGTCTAGTCTGAAGACTCCTAACATGTTTCCAGCCCACACTCTTCTTTGGAATTCCCACATATGTAATAGACATCACCACTTGGATGTCTCGCTGGCATCTCAAACTCAACGTGTCCAAGCCTGAAATGGGGCTCTACTCCCCTGAGCTTGTTTATCCCCAGACTCTCCCATCTCAATCAGTGGCACTGCCAACTACTCAGTTGTTTAAGTTAGAAACCGAGGAGTCATTGTTGCCTCTTCACCCCCACATCTGGTTGCATCCCACTGCAGTTCCCTCAGTTAAGGCCACCACTGAGCCTCATTTGACCACTAATTTGGTTTCTCTGCCTGTCTTGGCCCCTCCAATTGTTTCTCTACATTGCAGTAAAAATGATGGTTCTATGCAAAACTAGTCAGATCCCTTCTCTGATTAAAACTATTGTCTGACTCATTAGGAGAGAAGTCCTGCCATACACTCCCACTGCATCTGGTTTGCAAGCCTCATTGTGCGTTTGTTGAATGTATTGTGTTTCCCCCACCGGTCTCTAAGCTCTATGGAATGCAGGAACTGATGTATGTTCCCTACCTCACAAAAGTGCCTGGCATACAGCAGATAGTAATGGAGTAGAATGAATGGATGAATTTATATCAATGTTCGTAAACTATGGGTTGTGACCCATCAGTGGATCATGAGATTTATAATCAACTTTCATCTAAACTAATAAAAGCGGAATAGTAAAATTAACCGTTTCTTCGGGATGCCCAACAGCCAATCAGAGCGACTATATGCAAATTAGCCCAGCCAACATGCCAGTCGCTACTCACGGAGTAAACGAGCAGCTTCCATCGCAGCAGGAGTGAAAGTGAAACTGCCTGCGCGCTGGCTCGCTTAGCCTTGACGGAAAGCAAAACACACATTTGCAACATTGTATAAATCATAGAATCCCCGGAGCTGAAGCCGGGCCTGAGTCTAAGAGTATAACATTGTTTCATTATAGAAGCTGCGAGGTGAGGCAGAGAGGAGGCTTCGTTAGTAAAAGGCCTCGCCTTAAAGGAACAGCATCAATTATAGAAGATAAACAAACCCCAGAAACCTGCGTCCAGCCAGCCTTGCTGGGACGTTGGGTCAATGGGAGCTGTGGGCAG
>PVJC01023187.1:0-26563 GCA_004026665.1 Murina feae
TTAGATGAAATCATGAAGTCACCAAGTCCTAAAAATGACATCGTTTCCAGAGTGATGTCTGGGTACAAAGATAGGATGAGAATGTGTTTAGACAGCAAATACAGAGGGACAGTAGCAGCTGATAACTGCTTTCAACACTGGAATAAACTCTTTTTCAGCATTTGGCATTTTTGAGATGGTTCCTATCCGAGTCATGAGGACCTATTCTGTTGTTCAGTGAACGTGGGAAATTCTTCCCTGGAGAGCCAGTGTCGCTGTCTGTCAAGTGACTTTGATCCCCTCTAGTGGGACCTGGGGCACACCTGTTGGTGTTGGCCTCTCTGGGGCAGCTTTCCTCAAACTCAGGTCCTTCCCTGGGTGGGGGGTGGGAGGGAAGGTGGGGGAGTGGGGGAGGGGAGCAGGCATGAGACAGATCTGCACACTCCCTGCACTGTTTTGTCAGGATTTCAGCCTCTGATTGTGGGTTGAACCTTTCTCTAATCTCTCCACATGCACAAAAGGCAGCGGGGAATATACACAAAGAATTCATTTGACAGCACTTCCTTGGCGCCTGGGATGGCCAGTCACAGGCTGCCTAGACCCCGGGAACAAGTACATTTCAATAGTCAGGTTACACGGAAGCATGAATATGCAGGAGGCTTCGCTTCAAAATCATACCATTTCCCCTAACTTTGATAAGGAAACAGCGTGACATACTCTGTCAGGTCTGCCAGTGACACTTTCCAACTGAGGAAAGTGGCGGGTCCATTTCCCCGTGATGAAGGTGGGAATGTCCTTTCGGCCAGGAATCACTTACCCTTTCCAAAGACTTCAGGAGGTTTTGTCTTTCTTTGAGCTTCTGAATACTGATGACAATTTTGTGCCTTGCACCTTTGGTAACATTCTGCAATTAAATTAAAGTTATATTTTAAAAAACATTTTAAAGAATTAGCTTAGAGACTGGGAGGCTATTTAGTACTTTACTGTCTGCTTTGTTCCTACAGGTTTGCAGACTAGTAGATCTCTACTTGTCTCTCCCGTCAGCACCTATTGCTAGAAACCTCTTCCTGCTTAATAGTCTAACTCCATCGGGCTCTACCCGAGCCTGTGTCTTTTGCTGTAACCTTCAGGAGAGGGAGAGAAAACGGGAATAGCCAATTACCCCACTCCACATGAAATTCCTTCACAGTCTTCTTTGTTTGTTTTTAAATATATTTTTATTGGTTTCAGAGAGGGAGAGAGAGAGTGAAACATCAATGATGAGAGAGAATCATTGATTGGCTACCTCCTGCATGCCCCCTTACTGGGGATCCAGCACATGTGCCCTTTACTGGAATCGAACCCAGGACCCTTCCGTCTGCAGCCTGATGCTCTATCCACTGAGCCAAACCAGCCAGGGCTGTTGGTTTGATTTTTGTTAATCCTCACCTGAGGGTATTTTTTCCATTGAATTTTAGAGAGAGTGGAAGGGAAAGGGAGAGATAGAAAGAGACACAATTGTTTGTCTCTCATATGTGCCCCGACTAAGGCCAGGGATGGAGCCTGCAACCGAGGTGCATGGCCTTGACCAGAATCGAACCCAGGACCTTCAGTCCACAAGCTGATGCTCTAACCACTGAGCAAAACCAGCCAGGGTATCTTTACAGTCTTAACAGATTATTTTTAAGTCACACACTCTCTTTACCAGGCTCCCCCCGCCCCACCCCGCGCCAGGTTCCCTAGAGTTCCAACCCCATAGAGATACTCGTGGCTTCCTCAGATCTTTCCTATGCTTCCCATCTCGAGAAAATGTGAAGTCCAGGACAGGTCTCACTGGTGTCACAACACACAGGCAATTTTTGTCAGGAAGCTTAAACCTACAATTCAGTCCTCACTTTAGGTAAATGATTAGGATTCACAGGGTGGTGGATCTTATCTTCTTAATTGTACAGTAATGATGAGCCCAAGGGTTTAGTTTAATACTTGTTAACTACGCATACTGCAAATTCCCAAATAGGAGGTTTTTTCTGAAATCAGGTCTCTAATACAAACTTCTTACAACTCTTCAAAGCATTCCTCTTAAAAAAGGAAAAGATGGCAACCCCAGCGACATCTCCTTTACTTAGGAAAATTAAGTTGTCAACTGACAAGTGAACTCATTCTCAAGATGAAGCACCAGGGACATATTTCTGTTTAGCCTTGACTTTGGGTTAGAGTGAATGAAATCACTCTGAGAAGTTTGTGCTGGCCTCTGGCATTGCCCTCTGCATCAATTATTTCTTGTTTTGTTTTTCCTGAAGCCAAACAACTTTGATGACTTAGATTTTTTTTCCTCAACTATGACCCAAAGACAAAAAATGCTCTTAGAAGCAGTTCTCATCAATTCCCGAGATCTCAAGGAGCAACCGAGATGAAAAAGCAGTGGGGAAGCTTTAGGAAGTTGAAACGAGTGCCTTTCATTCTCGGAGGATGTGCAGTGACTTGGGTTTTGCCTTGCATCTCAATACTGGTATCCAGCCAGGCCAGCAGAGGTTAACTGAGGGAACTGGATGTGTACCGGGAGTCCAGTGATCTGCTGGGAGGTATGTGTTCAGACCAGCTATGCCCCAAATGGCACAACCTCCTCTTCCTGCAGGGGAAATACTATTAGCCTGTTCAGACCATTAATTCTTTTAAATCACTGCTCAAAGGAAACCAAGGTCAACTTAAAACATGCAAATAGCATTTTAAACAAGGGAAACAAAGACATCAGTCAGATCTATTTACTCAAGCACAGCGTGGTAGGAAACATGCTTAGTTTTGGGGGTTCTGTTGACTGGCTTGGCCTTTGGCAACCGCACTTGGGGAAAGATGCCTTAGAAGGAAGGAGGAGCTTTGTCCTTTGTGGTGCGCAGAAGGGAAATGAAATCTGAGACCTTAGGGAATCCCATCTCAATAACTGTCCTGGGTTATTGAAGGTGGTTAGAGGGGAAAAAATATTGTGCAGCTTACTCCAATCTCAGCTAAGACCAGTCAGGACATGCTTTTGTACAAGTGTTGAGGCATGACCTGGTGCTTCTGCTCAGTAATTACTAGAACTTAGTTGATCTGTAACCAGACTGGACAACAGACAACCAACCATTCTATCATTCCCCAAACACACCCTAGTTGGACAGAGGGAAGGAGGAAAGGAAAGCACAAGCAGGACACAGGCCCTTTTGAGACCTTGGTCAAATGTTCCACTTCTAGGAGACGCTACCGACTCCTCCCTAGCACCCTTGAACTCAGTAAGCGTACCTAGGTCATACCTTTTTCATGCTCCTCCATCTTGCCCTCATTTGCCCTGTGGTTATCTGCTTGTCTTCCATTTCCTACTGGACCCTGAAGGCAAGACCCTGGCCTTACTCACCATGCAACCCTGGCCAGAACCTGGCAATTCTTCAAAGAAGACAGCTACCGGGAAGGTATAGGAATGGGTCCAAATAAGGTCTGTCTTGGACTGAACTTCAAGTTCCACCCAGGGCACCTTCTCAGGGGACAGTCCTTGGAGCACGTACCTGAGCCTCCAGCTGGCACTCGGTGAGGGCCATCATCTCCTCGTAGGTCATCTGGGAGAAGAGCGCAGCATACTTGTGAAGGCGGAGGCTTTTTAACCAGGCTGGAACATCTGCGATGCAAGATGCGCAAGAGGTGGGGAGAGACATTGAGAGGCACGAGAAGAAATGACAAAAGGTGCAGGGATAGAGGAAGAAGAGGGTGATGGTCAGAGGGAAAAAAGAAAAAAAAACTTTGTTACTAGTTTAATTTTGGCAGCAAATTATGGACTTAGAAGTCTGGGTCTAGCCCTGACCTTCTTGGTCTAGCCCTGCTGACTCACTTATTACTCCACTTTAGATCAGGGGATTGCTATATCGGGGTCCATGGGCTTCAGGGTATAAAGGAATTCCCTAAAAGTATACCCCAATTTGTGAATATGTGGGTAGCTTTCTGGCAGAGAAACATCCATAGCTTCTGTAAGATTTCCAAAAAGCGTTCGTGACCCAAAAACTGGCAACTGCTTTAGCCAGGCTACTTCATTACTGATTTGGAAAGAACTGACTTAAAATGTTAAAACTACATTTGATGAGTCTTCATCCTCAAGATAATTTCTTTCGAGGTTCAGTGCAGATCTCCACATGCTGTTTCTTCAGCTTCCACAGTGAGAGGAAAACCAGGCAGCTAAGACACCCCATCCCCACCATGGATGGAGTTGTTTTCATTCTTAGCCTGATCACTCTCCTTCCTTCCTATACTCCCGTGGGAAAAGCATTTCTCCAAGCTATGGGATGCATCTAGATGCCTCTGACATTTTCCTTGAATGTCAACCACTTATATATCAGGATTTGAAAGGTCCCAAGATTGGCTAAATCGTAGCATAATGGAAATTCCAAAACACATCCAAATTAAGCCCCAACTTTGGGATTCTAGAATTAGGAAAATTAAATAGTGACTATTGAAAGTCCACAGGAGAATTATTACCTTGCTACAACCAGAACAAATTGAGAAGTCTCTAGAATCATCTTCTCTTACCCCCAGCTCAGACAGATGGCAAAATTAAGTCATTAATTCTAGATCACAGAGTATGGTGAAATGGGAAGAGGACCAGGTCTCCTGAACCCCAGCTTTTCCTACATTGTATCAACTTCCTGTAAACTGAGGACCAAACAGCCTATCAGTGAGAGGGCTGAGTAACCAGTGATTGCAAAGTACTCTGAAATGCTGAAGCACTGGTAAAAGTTATTCATGCTTTCTACAAAGTACTATCCATTCCTAACCATGTTGATCACAAAACACTGTCTATTGCCAAGTGCTTTGTTCCAAGGCACTGATAGAGACCACAAAAACTCCAAAGTAAGTGGAGACTTTCCAGTTTTTCAATGTTGAAAGCAGATAACTGGGGTTGATTAAAGAGGCCCATCCTACTCTGAAATCAGGCCCTGCCTCGTAGGTGAACCAAACCTAGGCTTAGGGAATGAGGGTATAGGATGACCTCCTGAAACTCAAAGATATAGGAGGGGAGGGTAGTCTGGTGAGGTTACCTTTTGATTTGCAGTAATGGGAAGGCAAAAGATGGAGAATTTCTGGAGAAATAGAATTGGGAATCCAATGATATTTTAAGAACAGATTGTCATCTCAGGCAAGAAATCACTTGATTCTATGCTTGGAGCTCTTCATTCTACTGTGACAAGTGGAGTTCCTCTGGGATCATCAGTAACCACAAAGAGATAGATCTTCCTCAGGCACACAGTACCAACCCCTTACATCCTCCTCAACTCAACCTGTGACTGGATCAAGAGTCCAGGACATGCCAGCCCAGAAGGTGCTTTTCCTCCTGTGACATCCTGGAGCTATTTTATCAGAATTTATTTTCACCGAGTTTTTGTTGCAGTTAAAACAATGCTCATAGTTCTGCAGAGTGAACAGCAAATAACGACAGCACTAGCTTCTAGTCCATTTACATGTCACCACTTTGTTCCCAGAGTTCATGTTTGCTACTTACATCACTGAAAAGCCCCAAGTAGCTACTTAGAAACCTCAATGATCATGACTTAAAGGAGTCTGGGTAACCCTATGCCACATTTGGGCACAATTCATCACAAAAGAATATGGGGCAACTTCCTGGGCCAAGTTTTCACTAGGTGCTCTATAGCTTAATCGTGCAAAATCCACTTATGATTAAACAAACAGAATCCTGAGCTACTAAATCATGTTGAAAACTGGGTGCTTTATGATTTTTTTTTTTTAAACTGGGTGCCTTATAAGCCAAGATGACAATGTAGTTTTTTGAGTAGAGGAGAGTGGGGTATAAGACTTGGCAAGTCTCAGTTCAATCAGAGCTAGTTCCTTTCCATAAATGTACTTGACAACCAGAATCCCCTTGCTTAGAAGAAAGAAAGAGCCTACCTCACTCACATTGTCAAAACACAGGTCACTGGGAGCTCTTTTTCTAGAAAAGGTTCCTACACAACTTCGGAGCATAGAGAAGTAGGCCTTCTTGAAGCCTTATTTCTGGATATGTTTGTGGGAAGTGTAAGCTCTTCTGGGCTCTAGTCTCTGGAGCAGGTACATGTGACTCTGCTTGTGCAGCAAGCACCTCAGCGCCTCGCTCAGTGTGGGGCGCTTAAACAGCTCTCCCTTCCTGCAATGTGACCTGATGAACAAAGAAGAGGAAATCCCAGTTCTCAAGAACATAGCCTACTAACCTTCATTCGCTGGTGGCGAGGCATCTTTCTTTGCCAAGGATTAAAACAAAACACCATTAAAAGGGAAACAAACCAGAGAACTGAGTGCCCTCCCTATTTGACTCCTTTCAAGCCAGGAATTCATTCCAATACTTGGATGCTAGATTCTGTAAGATGTTGGTCAGACATGAATTCTAACTAAAAGCTCAGGTCCAGATGCTACATGGTTGGATGCAAAGCTAAGAATCACCTAGCGTAACCGCAGACCTTCCTTTTTCATTCCGAAAAGCTGGGGCTATGGCTGGTAGACACAGAGAAGTGGGGAGAAGCAGCGGTGTTTCCTGGGGAGCTGATGTGTGATTGAAGGCATGCATGCCTTCTGGGCTCCCATTTCTGGCTGGCACACTGCCATTTAAGGTTCATCTGGGCTGCTTCTGATGAACACTCCAGTGGAGGTTCCAGACTAGAAAGTCACTCTCTTCTGCAGTGTGAGAGAGGAAGATGTTTTGCTATGTGCTGGGGTGACTTCCTCGCCAGGTGTGGGCATCCTGCTATTTGCTCACATTTATTGAATGCCTGCTATGGAGGCCAAGCTCTGTGAAGAAAACATGCCCTTGCCATCAAGAACTTTTAATCTGGAGAGAAAAAATTATAATAGCTGCAGAACAAATGCTAAGTCTACTCAAAGTTCTAGGGGACGCAGAACTTGGCTTGGGGAGTGAGGGATAGCTTCACAGTAGCAGTAAAACTAGAATCACTGGGCAGACCATATTGAGGAAGCCATCACAGGAAGTCAGAACAGTATATAAACAAAGCGCATGTCTAAGAGAGCCTTTGGGGTCAAGCAAATGCTTGGGTGAATGATAGAGAATGGCTAGCCACAAGGCAGGGCAAATAGCCCGGGGTCAGATGACTAAGATCTGTAATTCTGAAACAGAGAAGGTAGACTTCATCTTGTGAGCAGTAGAGGCTTAGTCAGATGAGTATGTTAAAAAGATGATGACTGTCAATGGAGAGGCTGGACTGGAGGATTGTGAGAATGGAGTCCGGGAGATGAGTCTAAGCCCTTGGAGATAGCTTGGGAGGGCAGTGGCAGAGAAGGAAGTGAATTAATTGATAGTCTGTGAAGATAAGGGAAGAACAGGGAGTCAGAGAGAGAAAGGAGCCCAATCAGAACCGTTCCTTTGATTCAGGTTTGGGGAGACAGAAAATACAGAGAAGACAGAAAATTCAGGGGAGCAGCAGGTTTGGGGTGAGAAGAGAGAGATGGTGAACTCCACTTTATTTTATTTTTTTAAAATATATTTTATTGATTTGTTACAGAGAGGAAAGGAGAGGGATAGAGAGTTAGAAACATCGATGAGAGAGTAACATCTATCAGCTGTCTCCTGCACACCCCCCACTGGGGACATGCCTGCAACCAAGGTACATGCCCCCGACTGGAAACAAACCTGGGACCCTTTAGTCCACAGGCTGACGCTCTATCCACTGAGCCAAACCGGTTAGGGCTGAACTCCACTTTAGATCAGTTGAGTGTCATTGCCTTTGTTTCAGCAGGTGGAGATGTCAACTGCTCAAGATCTCTGAAGAGAGGTCAAAGTCAGACAACCATTTTCCTTGTCAGTAGCACATGGAAGTTATTTTAGGTGTGAAAATGGGTGAGGTCACTTATGGAAAGAGCATGAAGTTAGTTAGAACAGGAGGGTGGGGGGAGGGAGCCCTGGGAGTGCCAAACTTTTTGGGGAAGGTGTGGGAAGAGAAGCCCATGTAGAAAACTGAGAAGATAAGACCAAAGGGTTGGAGGTTTCTGGGAGAAAGCACCACCATCCATGTGCAGACACTGAGTCCCTGTACCATAGTGTCCATCCTCTGTCAAGCTCCTTCTAGATCTTCCAGCAGTCTATCTTTTCATGGCTATTTTTGATAATAATGCTACACTCATCTTTTATATGTTCTGCATTTACCTGCTAATCTTTACCAGTGGGATGAAGTTTCCAATTACGCTGACTTCTATTTCCCTTTCAGAGTTTGGATGACTCAGCCACGGAGAGGTTCTGTGGCATGTCAAACAGCTCATCCAGGAACTGGGTTCCAGTTAGAACTCAGGCTGCTTTTCTCAAATGCCTGCTGGGGGAATGGCTACATATACCAGTCAGGTCAACAGGCCATGTTGCCCCATCAACAAGGAGGCCCCACAAGAGAGAATGGTGGCATCAATATTGCTGAAAGGCCCAATATGGGAAGCAATGAGAAGGGCAGGGAGTAAGGCATCCCTGGAAGAGAGGAACATGAATAGCCTTGCTTTCCGGATGAAGCATCACCTGTGGTGGTCCTGGTACCTGAAGATGGAAGAGAAATTCCCATTAGAGAGCCGGCTAATCTCAGACAGCTCTCTGCCAAGATATGACAGCATCCTTGGTCTTTGAGGGAGAGATGAGGAAAGCCGCCAACTGAGGGGTAAGAAGGGCCTAACTCTTCAGTGTTGAGAACATTCCTTTCTAAAATGAAGAGCAAAAGTCTGGCAACACCATTAAGATTACTGAAGACTGTATTTTTGGCCAGAGCAGAATGAGGAGGCCAATTCTGTCCCAGCTTCTGAGCAAAGGAAAGAAGGCGCCCTGATTTCGGGGCCCTGTGGAGCTGTAAGCATGCTCCTTGACCCTGGAACGTGTCCACAGTGGTCTCTGGGAGGGCTCCATGCTCATGGGGAGCACGTGTGAGACTTGGAAGGCACAGAGATGGCCTACTTTGGGGGAAAATACTCACAAGGGTTCAATACAAACAGGAGGGACCAAATTTCTCCTCGCAGATTCCATAAGCTATGATGTCCATTGGTTCTATACAGAGCCTGCTTTGCATCATTAAATAGCAGTTGGGTTCTGTGTCAAAAGCTGCCCTCTGCGCGCCTGCATAGTCCTTACAGCACATCACATGCTTGGTCAGGAATGCTGCCTGTAAGTCTCAGGACCTTAGAATGTGGGAGAGTCTTGGGGATTTGCTTTTCAAAGGCATCAGGCCTCTCAGCCTATCTGAAAGCATAAATCTGGCCCATTAAAACCTAGCTGTGCAGGTCATATCTTGGCATTTGAGAACAGAGAAAGTAAAGCAAATTTACTAAATCCTGGCCTCTAAGTTACATGAATCCAAGTGCCTAGAAAGTCAACATTCAGAAAATAGTGACTCGTTTCCATGACAGCCATGCTGAAAAGCGTCCCAGCCAAACATGTGGAGCTCTAACACTCCCTCTCCGGCACTCCCCTTTATGACCCTCAGACATGCTGTGCTCCCAACCTTCTCACAAAGGCCTGATGGTTTCCTTTTTCTTAATAATTCTCAATAATTTTTCCTAATCTCATTCTGGGGCAGGCAGAGGTTCAACGGAAAACAACTCAAAACCATGAACCAGCTATTTCAGAACAGGCAATACAGTTCCTTTGCTATGAAGAAAAATGTTTATATAATTTTCACCTAAAAAAATTCCTTAGAAAAGACAAACTGAGCCCTGGCTGGTTTGGCTCAGTGAATAGAGTGTCGGCCTGCGGACTCAAGGGTCCCGGGTTCGATTCTGGTCAAGGGCATGTACCTTGGTTACGGGCATATCCCCAGTGGGGAGCGTGCAGGAGGCAGCTGATCGATGTTTCTCTCTCATCAATGTTTCTCTCTATCCCTCTCCCTTCCTCTATGTAAAAAATTAATAAAATATATATTTTTTAAAAAAGGCAAACTGAGCATACTTCCATAGTCACTGGTCTGCTCCACTCTTAATTGCTGTTTCTATCAAGGTTACTGGAGCCACGGCTCCTTTTTGACCTTTATCATGTCTGAATCCAAACCATCTGACAGTTTTAGTGACCTCTGTATTTCTGTCCTAACATAATAATATCTCACATCATAAGTGCATCCAGTGAATTTGTAACGGTGAGGCTGAAGCTCATCTCAAAAGAAACAGACCTCCCATCTCTACCCCTCTCACACTGACAACTGCAATGAGAAACTCTCACTCTTAGGCCCAAAGCTATGGGCTTCCCTAGCCAGATGTCTGGAATGAAGTCCCCCAATGAAGTTGAACACAGATAAGCATTATGTTTAAACTGTGCAGTGAGGAGAGAAGCCAGGGCTCTTTAAAAGGGAGGGCCAGTGAAGAGCATGGTCCACTGCGGTCCTGGCTGGCTCATCTCTACTGGAATGTTCTACAGGTTCCCACACTCACCTTGCCCCATACTGTCCCCCCAAACTCTTTCTTCTCCTGTATACTCTTTGCTATAGATGACACCATGGACTATGCAGACTCCCCAGGCAGAAACGTGGGCATCATCCTAGACTCCTCCTGCTCCATCAGTCGACATTCCATTAGTGTACATTCATTTCACCAAGACCCTGGGAACTCACTGCTTTGCATGCTCCCTGCCAATTGTCTTGGTCTATTTTCCCTTTTCCTCCTCAATTACTGAAATTTCTTCCGGCTTTCAGTTGGCCTCCAAATCCAGAATCCCATCCCCTTCTTCACTTTCATTTAGCCTCCACCCTGTTGCGAGTATGAAAACCAAAGCAGGTCATTTTGCTGCTGAAATTCCTTCAACAGCTTCTACCAACTTCAGGATACAAGCCAAAATCCTTCATGAAGCCTAGCATCCAGCTCTTCCCTTTACAGACCCCTTTTCCCTGTGTCCTTAACACTCAAGCTATCGGACCTATTTGGCCAAGCTGTCTCATGCTCTCCCACTTGCTGTTCCCTCTGCCCTTCCCTCACCTCCTATACTTGGTTGACCTCTAATCACCCTTGGGGACTTAGCTCCAGGCCTCCCCTCCCCTGGGAACTGTCCTTGACTTCCCTCCACTTAACTTAGGGCCCTTCTTGGTACCAACTCTGATCCAGAGCAAGTCTCCAAGACCAGGTATTTTTCACAGCTGTGCACCGCATCAGGAATGTTTGTTTCTCAGGTGATAGTGAGTCCCTTGAGGCAGGAGCAATCTCTTCCACCTCTGTCTCCCCAACAGCTAGTCCAAAGCCTCTCTCAGCAGGTGCTCAAAAAAGCCAACTGATTTGAATGAGGACAAAACAAACCTGCTAATCAATCTTTCTTCCCTTCTCTCTGCTTCCATGTCACATGGCCACATCACTAGCCAACAGCCCTGGCCTTTGGATTAAGTCTTCAGTTATTGAGTCTTTACATTTCTGAGGATATGCTGCTAATACAAGGGCAAATGTGCTTATTCTACCACTAACGGACTTCTCTTGCATATGTTCTCTTCTTTCTAGGAAAATATGGAAATGTCTTCTTTTCCCCTCTTGGCCGCCTGAAGGCTTTGCATGAGAGAAGAGGTAAGAGAGAAGGTTCCACTCACGCGATGCTCTGAGGGAGAGGGGGATATCATCGAGTACCGACTCAGAGTCAAGACTTGTTCCCCTGGGAGAAGCCGCAGTGATGTTTTTGCAAAGAACAAGGGCAACTGAATTTAGAAACCACAACCAGCATATTTAGTCCAAACATGTAAAAGCAGCAGCCTCCCCAGGGAATGTCAAAGGGGGAAGCTTTCCTATGCCCATTCAGGATCTCACTTCTGCCCATTAATTTCTAGATGAGTAGAGGATCCCATTCTTCCCGTGGCCTGAGACATTCCTCTGAGATCCCTGCCCCAAAGGCCAGCCAATCCGTGCTTTGGTGCTGACTTAAACCTTCAGGATGGCTATTTACTATAAAAGGAAAAACAAATCAAAGCGGCAGTTGATGCTAATCCTCTGAGAGCAGGAGCTGGTCTACTTGGGAGAGGATTTAGTGAGAATCCCTGGCAGGGAGTGCTGATACAGAGACAAGAAAAGGGTGAGATGGATGTTTATGAAAAAAATAAGAGCAAGAATGCTGGGCCATAAGCTTTATTTCACACTTTTGACCTGAGAGGCACATTCCTCAGGGACAATTCATAGCCAAATCTGGCCCCTCTGTCTAGATGAAAAGGGAGAAACGGATGAACGCAGAGTTTCAGCAAGGTACGCGCAAGCTGTTGGCAAGAACGATGAATTCACACTAAATTAAACTCAATTATGGTGACTTTTTATTCTTTCCCCAAGATGTGGGGTGAGGGCTGACATGCGTCCCCTGGAGATTTGGAACTCCTCCAAATTCTACTATAGCTTCCTTGTTGTTCCCGTAACTGGGGCGTTTAAAAATTAGAAAAATAGCAATTAGCTGACGGCGTCCCGTCCCGAGGTGGACCAGAGAGCAGCGGGAAGGGGCTGACCCTCCCACCAAAGGGCCTACTCACAAGAAAAAAGAGCTGTGAACCCATGAGGAAGTGCTGGCTCTTTTTAAAAGCACTTCATCAGATTTCATATTTCATTTTTCAGAAAGTGGGCATTAAATTTGGAAATTTAAACCAGCATCTGCTTTTGGACCTGGGAATCAAATGACACAGTCCTGGGACAGGCCCGTTCAGGATGCTTCTTCAGCACTGTCCTGGGAGGCATCCCGGCCGGCCATGGCCATCCTGTGAAGACCTGTCCAGGCAGGGTTGGGAGAGGGGCACTCGGGTTTCACAAACACTGGACCCCAACTCGGGAATGCTGCTGTTTTCAGGCATGGACATTTCTACTGAGGATATACCTTCCCCACAAATAGAATCCTTCCTTAACTCCCATGTTCCATCCTTCAAATATGTTTTGCCCTTTTGTTTGCTAAGGGCTTTATACTGTACATCAATCCAGCTCTTTAGGAGAAGAACAGTTCAATAGGTCAGCAGATGGTGGGCACACACTGGAGAGAGTCACCCACTCACCAGTAGCCCTCAGGCCGATAAAGAAAATCTTGGATGTCAGATCTTGTCTGTGTCATTTTTCTGATGGAAGAAGCTCCAAGGAGACAAATCCCATCACCTCTTAAGGAAGGCACTGAAGAAGCGTATACAGTATGTGGGAGAGGCCTTGAACTCTGGAATCTTTTGGCTTTTATTCTAAAACAGGGATAGGACATTTATGTAAGTTTACTTTCATTTATTTCTCTTTAAAAACATGCTCTCTTTACTAATTTCTCAGCTCAAAATGCCAGCACGCCATGAGCAAGCACACCTTTGCCTACTTTGAGAGAATGTCTAAGGTGTGCGAAAGGCTTCCAAAAGAAGCAAAAAGAAAGAAAAAGAAGGGGGAGTAGGACGAAAGGAAGAAAAGTAAACACCCCCCTCCCACCCCCCTTACAGAGCCGTGGGACCAGCATTCCTCTTGGGGAGAGGTCTGTATCCCGGTGTGCGACCTTCTCACCGACCTTCCTCACCCTTCAATACAAAGGCAATGCCTCCTTCCCACAGTCACCAGCTAGAACCACACATGTGACTGCTTGGAAACATGACTTCCGGACACTCCACTTCACCTGGAAAAGTCTGGTCTAGAGCGGCTGCCTCTGCCCCTCAGGCACTTTGCTGCCCCAGGGACAGCTGCCCTGCTGGCTAACCCAAAGCATGGCCAAGCCTCACCTGCGACCCCTCCCCTGGGCCTCAGCTGCGTGAGCACAAAACCATGAAGTGTAAGATCAGAAATGAGTTTTGCTACGTCTCCAACATTATGACACATTTCCCTGAGAACTGTGTGTGTGAGAGAGAGGACACATATCCCCCTCATGCCCAAACGAGCCATTGTAAACACTTTTACAATAAGCCTGTAAACACGTTTAAAGACCCATTGATATCCTTACAGGAAAACATCAGGACACGCCCCGCATGCTCTGGACACTCAGCACAGGGCCCACCGGGGATGGGGTGAGCAGCGCCTCCCACCGGCTTCATTCCATTTCCAGTCCGGTGCTCTCTTACAACTGGCACCTTTCTGGGTAGTTGTGGGTAGCTTTTTGTGCCAGGCTTCCATGGCAGGGAGGGGACTCCGTACAGAGCCTCTTATGTCAACACTGACTCTTTTCAAGGGAAAGATGAGAAACAGCACAACCTCAGGACGACTGAAGCCAGCAAAGGAGTGTTCTCACAGCCTCCCCACAGCCTCCGAGTCCCAGACACATGACTAGTTACTGTTTCTCCCTCCTCAATTGTTATGAGTGCGTCTCCGATGAGCATCTTTCCCTAAGGTCTTCCCCGCCCTTGAATAGCTGGTGTCTAGAAACACAGAACGCACGAATCCTCTTTGAACCTATCGTGGGTAATTTGGAGATCTTTATCTCCTGATGAGTCTTTTTAGAAGAGGGTAGATTTAGAGGGCAGTGTAGGAACATTTATTTATGCTGCACAAAAGGTCTTTATCATCTGTATGCAAACCTGTGATCAGGCTTAAAAAACACTGTCAGATTCCCCGTGATATTTTCATATCCCTTCAACAGAAGCAGAGAAAAGGGTTGGAAGGTTTCTTTGGATATCAAAGGAAAAGGGAGAAAGGAAGCACTGCTACAGTTCCGCGTTGACAGAGGTTGGAAAAAAGATAAAGACCCTATGGTTTATTTTGCTAAATTGCTGATGATTCCCTGGCCATAGCAACACACAGCCAAGAAGGTAGAAGGCTGGCGCGGCTCAGCATCTTTACGGATGGGGCAGGCTGAGCATCTCACGTGCAAGCAGCAGATCCTACCAGCGTTGGCTGTGACTCATTTGATTGTCTGCAAGCCACTGCATTAAAAAATTTAACTCATTAAAAAGGCCGCTGACCTCTCTTGCTCTGGTCTTGTTTCCCAGGTTTTGGCAAGAAGCCCTAGAAGGGGAATCCGAGCCCTTTCCTCCATGGACAACCCGGGACGGGAGCTCTGCCCCGGAGGAGCCCAACACATGGGCCTGGGGGCTCCTTCTCTCTTGCTGACTCCTCTCCTTCTACCAGAGGGAGGGGCTCTGTTCCCAGTGGTTTCTTATTCCGTCACTCACCTTTCATACCACTACCTTCTTCTTGGAATGTGTTACGAGCAGTGGTCTGATCTTCTAAGTGTTCACTCCCACCACTTCCTGAAGAGGCTACACTGCTTTGTGGAGACAGGGGGGCATGATCGGATGGGAGGCACTGGGGTCCTCTAGCTCGCAAGTCCTCATGAGACATCCATCCATGTCCTAGAGGCTGGTTTGGCACATTCATGGGTGGGGTAAGGGACACAGATCGTTTCAAAGGGCTGTGGTGTGCCTGGCCTGAGAGAACTGGAAAATAAAAATAAAATGAAATAGGTTATTGCCCCCCCCTTGAGTCTGGGCTACAGAAGAACCCACAATACCCCTGAGAGAAGCCGCTAGCTGTCTCATAACTCCATCAGTGGTCACAGAGGCTGCAGGCCTGGCTGGGTCCTTCCCTTGGGGGTGGATATAAGGGTCCTGCCTGGACCTCTTAGGGGGTTAGATCTCTTCAGGGAGGCTGCACCTACAATGCCCACATCTGTGACCTTAGCCTTTATGGGCTGGGATCTGGTTTTGGTTCTGACTCTAGAAATCAGGATTCTTAGCAGTTGGGCCATTAATTAGGACAGACTTGACAGCTTGGCAAAGTGGCCATCTGCCAAGGGTGGCAAAAACGTGCTGGGCAATTTTTTAAACAGACAAAACTGGCATTACCCGTGTCATTAGGGTGGACTTCCTGGCCAGCAGGGACTTCTGCTGGGCTGAACTAGAAGGTGGACTAGTCCTTAACCAGGAATCAGGGGAGTGTTCCCCCTCAAAGGGATGCAGGCTTAGTGAGGGCCCCGATGCTAACACGGATCTCAGGGAACGGGACCGGCAGCTGTGTGTGAAAGGGCCGATTCTTTCCCGTGGCTCCACAGGGTGATGCCAAACTTTATATTGAAAACACTTCCAGGTAACAAGGCTTTCATTCAGAAGCCAGCGGGGTCCTCTTGGGAAGCCGGGCATGGTTTCCACCAGCATGTCAGCCCTTCCGCACAGTGGGCAACATCTGCGTGGCCCCCGTTTGTAATTTCTTTTCCAGAAAACTAGGAAAAAGCAACACATCTCACATAACTAGCCAATTACATTGAGGTTATTCAAGGGAGGGATCTGACCAAAATCAACGCCGAGGGAGCCGACGTTACCCTCGGCTGGTTTTTCTGGGCGTGAAACGCGCCAGCTTCACGAAAGGAGTCTATTCATAACACTCTCTCCGCGCCGCTTCCTGACAGGCCCAGTTTATTTGGACTCTGCAGGGCTAACATGGAACTGAGCCGCATGCGTTTTAAAACATTTTTCAGGGGAGCCATTAAGTCCCATCTCAGGTTCTAGCCCCTCCAGCGAGGTCTTGGCTGTCCCGAGGCCAGACCAGCATGTCTTTGATGGCCTAAATCTTTCTGTGTTTTTTGGGGGGAAGCAGACCCGACATCCCCATGTAGGAAGTTCTGCTTTTTGTTAAATTGCATTTCTGGTGGGGCAGCACCCACATGAAGACCTGGCCAGCAGCTTGCCTTGCTACCACTTAAAAAGATGAACACCAGAGCCAAAAAGGCTGGGTGTTTTCAAAAAGTGTGTTTGGGACACTAGTGGTGTGGGTTGGCCCTCGTGGTCAGCTGGCATGAACCAGGTCCTGAGAGCAATGGGCTCACACCGCTATTGTCCATGTTTCCAGTTGGCTTTGTGTGGCCAGAAGGGTAGCCTTGTGTATGAAAGGGGCATAGGCAAAAGAGCTAGAAACTTCTTCAGCAACAAATAAAAAAGGGGGGGAGGGGAGAAGCTGCTGAGTTTAGTATTTGTAATCTGAAAAATTTCTAATTTGGGTAGAGTCTATCAAAGGCAAGGAATTGTTATCTAACTTAAAAATATGCAAAGGGAATATTTTTAAAAACGATTTTTTTTTTTTTTACCTTAATAGAATGAAACAGCTTGCATTTCCACTAAATAGACTAGGGAAGACACTATTTAAAAGGCTCCCTGGAAAATGCATTGCTACCTGGATGGATCAGAATTAGCATGAGAAAAAGGAAAAAAGAAAGAAAGGAAAAAAAAAAAAAAAAAAACTCAGGAAAAATAAATAAATAAATAAAAAGGAAGCAGCAGCAAAAATGAAGAGAGAAGCCAACAGGAAGAAAAGCCAGACATCCAGAAAATCCATTTCATGCCTGTCTGAGTGTTTATAGGAAATTGGGTAGACTTTGTTAGGGCTACCCAAGTGCTGGGACGTTTCAGCTTAGACGTCTTTGCTTTCTGCTACCTTTGCAGTCATTTCAGAATATCTGGTGGATGCTCTGAATGGTGCCAGCCAAGTCTGCCCCAAGTGGACATGGTGCTCCTCTTCCCAGCCAGGACTGGAGTAAGCCTGAAACCATAGAAACGGACTTTGCCAAAGGGCGATATACAGCTGGTAGCTGGTGGAACCGCCTGGTTAACAGCAGTAACTGAATCCATAGCCATGGGTGATAACGCTGCTAAGATCCTTAGATGCTAAGAACAGCACCACACATACGGAGCTGAATTTAATTCTTGGATGGAGCCAATTGGCTTCTTTCATCTAAAGTTTCCTTAAAGGCCAGGTCACTTCCCCACTGATGGGCATCCTTGAGGAAGCTGTGAATATCCAGGGAACCCAACAGCTACCGAGAATGGAACGCAATGGTTACCTAACAAGGGGACCTATAGGGATTTATTCATTGAAACCTACACCTATTTCCTGACACATTCTTGAGCTTGACTGAAGTCACAGGGGATATGGTATGAACTTGGCCTCTGCCTCTAATAACACATCAATTATACCTCAGGTGCTTGGGCCTTTTCCCAATGACTCTCTACTAAAGGCACCTCCCTGTCTAAAATAAAGACTTCCACAGCTGGCACCAAACTCAGAAATGTCTCTTTAGGATCACCCAGCCATAGCAACCAAGCAAACTGTCTCACACTACACTTCTGACCTTCAGAGAGGACCATCGATTAGAGCCAGGCTGGACATACACCTCGATCAAAGCAAAGTCATGCTGGGCAAAGGCCCGATTTCTTTAAAGAGAACCAAGGCAGTACAGTCTTGTCTACCTCTGGGAAGGAGACTGAAGTAGGTGACAGGCAACCTGCCAATAGTGCCACTTTGGGGTGAAGACAGATCTTCAAGTACTGGTAATGGTGACCTCAAAGCCGATTTTTATGTCGCTTTGTGTGAGGGAGTACGTTGGCATAAAGTGGCAAAGGGAATAATAAATGCCATGGCAGGAAGAGTGCAAGAAAACAGGCCACGTGACTGTGGGATTAAAGAGGTGGCCAGCGGCACAGGATCAACGGTTGGCCCATTGCTCCATTTTATTATTATTATTTTTTGAACCAGAAGAACTCATCTGAAGCGGTGACCAATAGAGGGAGAATTGGCAATCAGGCAAAAATAAACCCCTTTTCCTACGAGAAGGGAGGAGAGGTCGTGGAGAGACACCTGAGAAGCTTTGCAGCGTTGCGTTAGTGGCCCCAGGATGACTTCAGCTAGAGGCACACCTTTTGAATGCTCTCGCTTGCTGACCACTGTGCAGCAGACAGCAGCTAACGCTTCATTCCCCTGTAGGCTGCCTGAAAGTCATATTCCAATGATGCAGAATGAAGTACATCTTGGAAGACAATCTCAACATATACTAGTAATGGGCAGGTTCCAGTAGAACTCAGGTCCTAAATTCATATTGTATTTGCGACTTTCTAAAGGTGAGAGCAAAGGGCCAGTGTGTTTCAGGATGGATCCGTCGTTTTGAAAATCTAACTAAAAAATTTCCTGGGGTGGCAAAATCATGCCTCTTTTGCTCTGAAAAAAACTGAAGCTAAACTTAATCTTATGTACAGTTTAGAGTCAATACTGCTTATATTTTTAGAAGCCTCTACAAGAAAGTTCAGGTATGTACACAGGTATGTATGCATGTACATGTATATATGTCAGCAGAATACTGTAATTTTGGGGGCACCCATGCATTAAAAAATAAATAATAAACACTGAGTAAATCTAATTTAAATATGAAAAAGCAGCTAAAAATAATGTGTGATGCAAGCACGGAGGGTCTTATAATCTGGCAATGAAGTCTGTCATACCATCAGGGCCAGCCAACTCCTTTGACCTCATCACACCTCATGATTTCTCTTTCATCTCCAGGCATCTTTACCCTTCCAATGCCTTTCTGGGGAAAATGCAATGCCTGGCTCTGGGTGCTGTTCCTTTAAGCATTTTCTTGATAGCCTTTGACAGCTATTTATTTCCCATTTCCTTTGACCATCTTTGACTTCTGTCTCAATTTGTAATTAGTGAAGTAAAATTTAGGAAAAAGCTTTTTACGATATTTAGTGCTCTTTTAAGAAAATGAGGTATAACTACCTTTTTTTCTGCCTTCTAAGATGACAAATAACAGAGTTTGTAGAAAGAGAAAGGCTTGGGAAACTGGTTCAACTATTGCCTTGGTCCACTGTCAGGTTAAGTGTTATACCTCACTGTCAAAGAGGGAAGTGATTCCCATAAGCAAACAGTCCAGATTACTGAAGCTTGATCTTACACCAAACTCTATCACAATAGACTTCAATGGAGATCTTTTAAAGACGCATTACACATTTTTCTGCTCTCTTTAAATTTATACATAGAATGCAACTTATGCTTTAAAAATTATTGTTATGAGCACAGAGTCATAACTGTGGTTTAGAGCTGGAAGCACTCTGAAAGACAACATAATTCAGTAATTCCCAAGTTGTGAGCTGTGGGCCCAATGGGTTATCACAGACCTGAGAGTCCCTATGTGCACCCAGCTTTGTTAGCAGATAAAATACTGGGCTATCAATGTATGTTTTCACATCTATGTAAAGAGTTATAGAATTAATAAAAAATAAATTTAAATGTTGCTGAATTTGTACCTCTTTTCATCATTTTTAAAAATATATATTTTATTGATTTTAGAGAGGAAAGGAGCGGGGGAGAAATATCAATGATGAAAGAGAATCATTGATTGGCTGCCTCCTGCACGCACCCTACTGGGGATCGAGCCCGCAACCCAAGCATGTGCCCTTGATCGGAATCAAACCCGGGACCCCTGAGTCCACAGGCCAACGCTCTTTCCACTGAGCCAAACCAGCGAGGGCATCTTTTTGTTATTTTTTAAAATATTTTTTTTGTTTATTTCAGAAAGGGAGAGGGAGAGAGAGACAGAAACATCAATGATGAGAATCATTGATCAGCTGCCTTCTGCATGCCCCACACTGCTTGCCCTAATCACAGAATCGAACTGTGACCTCCTGGCTCATAGGTCAATGCTCAACTACTGAGCCATGCCCTACTCCCAACTGATTTAGTTGTTAAAAATTGAGTCATGAACTCAATAAGCAAACCGAGATGACTGCTGCTCTCTGCTCTCTCTACTGAGTGAGGATTCCATAGGCAACACTGATGTCCTCAGGACCTCGTGGGCTTCAAGTCCTCTGTGTGCCTTGCTAGTAATTCTATCTCCTTAAATCATTATTTCCTATTGCTAACACTGCATTTTCCCATCTATTTCCATTTTGTTCTAGAGTCTAGAATCTAGGCTGCTGAAACTGACTTTAGAAAAAGGGCATTAAATATCCCAGACTCCTAATGTCATCCTCTTCCATCAAACCAAATAACCTGCCTTTCTCAATCCAAGTTTGGGTTCTGCACCCTCATCAGGACCTTATGAGCTCAGCTGCATAATTTGCAATTTTAATCTTTCTTCTTCTTAATCTAGTCTCTCCATTTCTAACTTGCAGAAAAAATGGTGCTTTGTAAATTTTTCAAATTTTAGATGCTCATGTGCTAGAACTCAATCCAATTGCTATTACAACTCAACTTTTCAAAAAGAATTCATTCTAATTTAGGGATTTTAGAAAGTAGAATGAGGGGACTAAGCACTTGCATATGATTTTAAAATATTACCTGAGTATTTCTTTCTTGAATTAAAAGGTTGTGGCCAATTTTCTACTCTGGTGATGTATGCTGTATGTCCACATAGTAAGGAAAAACACAGGGGTCCAGCTGATGTGGGTCAGTGACTGAGCATCGACCTATGAACCTGGAGCTAACAGTTCGATTTCCCATCAGGGCACATGCCTGGGTTGCAGGCTCTATCTCCAGTAACGGGTGTGCAGGAGGCAGCCAATCAATGCTTCTATCTCTCTCTCCCTGTCCTTCCCTCTCAGAAATCAATTAAAAAAAAAAAAGTTTTTTAAAAGAAAAAACATGGGGAATACTCTATTTGCATGTTGCTAATGGTGTATTTTAACAATCTTTTCTAGATCTACTCCCTAAAGACACTCAGGAATATCAGTAGAACCTTTGATGAATACACCAGTCTACAAGTTCACAACATACGATTCTTAAGTTTTGAGGTAGGATATGGTTTGATAATTTTCAAGTTTAAAGGCAAAACATGCTCAACCCATTGCCAGCTGCATATACAGTAGCTGCTATTGCATCAAAGTTATTGGGGGAAAGTTTCTGTCCACACCCTTGGGTTTGGCCTGCTCATCAAGCATCTTTCAGGTGCCGACCCAAGAATTTCTTCTAAGAGCACCAATTTCAGAGCATCGAAGGAACTGCTCCTAAAGGTTTTCCATGTTCAAAGAATAGAGTTCTGCTAACACTACTTGTATGAATGTTCCAGGCATTTGCTTAAAAACAAACAAAAACAACTGACATTTCAGCAAGGCTCAGTGGTGAAACGACATTAGACCCCGATTCCTCTTCTTTAGTTGGTTTTGTGGTACCACAACCAGTAATCTGGGGCCCTGTGGTGGGAATCTTTGGGGAAGAAAAGATTAATAGGAGTACAAGAATACATTTTTTAAAAAACAAAACAAAACAAACAAAACCAGAATATTTGATCAGTGACATCATGCAAAAAAAAAAAAAAAAGACAAAGTAACACCAGTCGCATTTATGGCCAAGTATAGATTTGTGTAGGGAGTTGGGGGAGAAGAGTATTAATTACTAAGGTTAAAATTAACATGCTCTGCCCTCGTGGCTTCAGGGAACAGATTAAAAGCAAATCTGGAAGGTTATATGCCTCAACTCCGCATGCTTGCTCTCTGTTTCTTGTCCGAAGGTTCGAAAAACCAGTGCTCACAACATCTGGACACCAGAAGATGATTCCCCCACACAACTTCAGACTCCACCTCATCCTGGGAGGAAGAAAAGGGAACATGCTACCAAGCCAAGATGTGGTTGGTGGATGGGGAGTTCCTGACAAGCCCAGAGGAAGCCACGCTCCCTGGGAAGACAATGTGTATGCTTGCCTGTGCAACAAAGCCAAACAAACGGACAACCTGGAAGGGGTGAAAGCTGCAAAGATCACAACAGGGTTGACAAATACACGCAGCGAAATCTCTCCGCGCCCCCCCCCCCCAAACTTCATCTCCATACGGCATTGAAGTGAAAGCATTCTGATGCAGGGAGAAGTACCTGAGAGAGTTTCCCAGTAACCTGAGTCCTTGTCACCCATGTCAGCTCTTATTACTCTAAGGACAGCTTAGCCTTCGGGCAGAGCAAAGATGTATGTTTCTGCCTTCACATTATCACTTAAACATTTGGGCTTTTAGGAAGCAAATTAGAATGTTTCTGGCAGACTTTTATAGCTGCATTAATCTTTGGGACATTTCATTTGTCCTCTCTTGTCAGTTTCTATAATGGCAAAACTGGGTGTCATCCCATAGAAAACCTATTTTAGATAACTGCTCTTTGACGTTACATTGTCATTATTTATGAAATAAATTAGACCAGAAGCCAATCTATGTACATTTTATAGAAAAAAGCAGAATTTTACTCACAGATTTAACTTCAACTCAAGCAGTCCTAAAAATGAAACTCCTCTCATTCCATTCTATCAAACCCAATGACATCAACCATGGAAATAAATTGAACACCACTAAAGCAGAGGTTCAAGCCAATTCAAGGAACTGCGGGATCAGCCCAGCCATTTCTAAAGTTCCTGTGCGTTGGGTTAACTTCTACTTTCCTGCATTATGTTTCTTTTCATGTGTATAGTTATGTCTATATGCACTTAACCCTGAGGTTTGTCCATGGAATTTCTATTCACATAGAGAGTGAACTGATGTCCAGAAACAAGCATCGATAAAGCTGCAGAATTTGAATTTTTTTTTTATGATAACAAGAAAATAATTGAGTTAAGCAAGTGGCCAGGAGTGGATTTAAGTGGGTATTTCCTTTGTTGTTTTCCAATGTATCTGTAAAAAATGCTCTAGTCACCATGTTTAAGGAAGAGAGGTGGTGGAGAAATTCAGGAAGATAGATGTTTGATGACAAAATCTCCCTTCTACCCCTTTCTAAGAAGATAACTTTAAATTGTAACTGGGGACCTCAGCTCACATGCCTATCCAGGGAGTACTTCTTAGGCTTACAAAATACAATGTCCATCTGTGTTCAACAATGCCCAGGCTGCTAACAGAGCATGGGTACCAGCAAAGCAATCCAAGTTTGGAATGGCAAATAGCCAGGGTTTCATGCCTGAGCAGCCACGCCCTGCTGAGAGCATCGGTCTGAATTCACAGTCAGAGTCACTGAACCGATCATCAGGGTCTCATCCTTTCACATCCTGACACCACTAGCAACACTTACCCAAAGGAGAGGTGGGTCAGTCACTTGAAAGGCTAATAAGGAATATTTTACAATCTTGTCTACCAACTCTGTCTTGAGCTGAATTCCAGGCAAAGTCTTCATGGTTGCTGGAGGTTAAAGTTTCCCAGATAAGAGGGCGCAGTGGCTTTTAAAAGCAATGGCACTGAGTAGGCAAGGGTCGGCATCATTAGCAGATGCATGAAGCTACTGCCATTAGGGTCTCCACTTAGCACTAGCCAGATGCATGACTGGCGCCAGGATTTCTCTGAGCATGAAACTCTGAGCCTTTGCCTCAATCAAGCAACTTTTTCTTTTTCTTTTTTTTCCTTTCTCTTTTTCTTTTCTTTCTAGTGTCAGGAGAAGGGTTGTAACTAATTGGAAATGTATTATGTATTCCTGACTAATTCTTAACTTAGTTCCTTGATAAAAGAATGAGAGCGGGAGAGTCTCAGCACTGTGGCTAGTAGGGCAATTTACTGATTAGTGAATTGGTTCTTGTTTTCATTAAAGCATCCATCTACGTGTCAACTGTAACAATACACATTAATGACCATTCAAAAAAAACTCCACAATTTGAGCTTACATTGCTAATCAGATGATTTTTGTGATGGTTGTTAATTAAGAGCAACCGGATGGCTTAGGGTCTCCTGGCTTCTTGATTATATCTGATTGAATCACCATGTGATTCAAGACAAGCTCTTGAGACATCACACACCCAGTTCCTGCTTTCGCTTCTATTTCAGCCTCTTCTTGAATTCAAAACGGTCACAACCTGACCCCGTGGGTGTTGGAACACGGAGAGGTTGGTACTGCGTTTGTAAAATTGATTTACTGTGGTCTGTAATTACACATAACGATTTGAATGTTTGACTTGGCACTGCATTTTTCATTTAAACCATACTGTTCTTCCCTACCCCAGAGAAACAGTGTTTATGTAATTGCTCTCAACTCATCTACTTGGGTGTTATAAATCAGTCCTGGAATAAAAGACTTCCAGAGACACTGTAAGCATGAGGTTCCTGGAATAATTCAGCCCCCGACTGGTCTAGTCTAAGAATAGGCTCAAAGAGCATGAATTTCTTAGTGGATATGACGTGGCAGGGCTATCAGGAGCCTTTGGATTTCAGCAGCAGAGAGAACAGCAGTTGGACTATGAGGAGGCCTGGGCTGAGCTCCCAAGGCCAGCACTGGTCCACAGGTTGGCTCCTCGTCTACTCTGGGTCCTCCTTCACCTGTCAGACAAACTGTAGAGTGTGCGTGTCCTATTACATGTCTTATATACCCTTGATCCTCATTATTCACGGAGTCTGTATTTGCAAAGTCTGTGTTTGCTAAAATGTATTTGTAGCCTCAAAATCAGTACTCACTGCATGTTCATGATCATTCTTGGACGCACTCAGAGTGGCGAAAATCAGAGTCCCTGATGCACATGCTCCTCACTGAGCAGGACAGACATTGGTCCACCTTTCTGTTCAGCTCTCACACTATAAACAAGTGTCCTCTCCGAGGTCTTTTTAGTGTCCCATCTGTCTAATTTATGTGCGTTTTATTGGTGAATTTGCTGTTTAAAATGGCATAGTGCTATGGATGGAACTGGAGAGTATTATACTAAACGAAATAAGCCAGTCAGAGAAAGGTAAGTATCACATGATCTCACTCATATGTGGACTCTCATGAACAATAAACTGATGAACAAAATAGAACCAGCAACATAGAAGCATGGAACAGACCGACAAATCTCAGAGGGAAGGTGGGGGAGGATGGGTGGGTGGGAAGAGTCAACTGAAAAACATGTATGCATATATACCAGTAATGCATAACCCATGGACACAGACAACAGGGTGGTGAAGGCCTGGGTTGGGCAGCAGGGGCAAGGCTAAAAGAACTCAATGTGGGGGGGGGGTTGGGGGGACATATGTAATACTTTCAACAATGAAGATTTAAAAATTAATAAAATAAAATAACACAGCATAGTGCTGCCCTGGCTGGTATGGCTCAGTTGGTTGGAGCATTATCCTGTACACTAAAAGGCTGCAGTTTTGAGTCCTGGTCAGGGCACATGTCTAGGTTGTGGGTTCAGTCCCCAGCTGGGGTGCATACGAGAGGCAGCTAATCAATGTTTCTCTCTCTCCCTTCCTTTCTCTAAAATCAATAAACATATCCTCAGGTGAGGGTCAAAAGAATAACAAAATATATACATACTAGAGGCCTGATGTGCGAAATTTGTGCAAGAGTAGGCCCTCGCAACCCTGGCTGCCTTGGCCCTCGCAGCCCCAGCTTTGTCCGGAAGGTTGTTCAGACAACCATTCTGCTATTCTGCTATTTGGTCAATTTGCATATTACCCTTTCATTAATATACTAGGGGCCCAGTGCACAAAAATTTGTGCACTCGGGGTGGAGGGAGTCCCTCAGCCCGGCCTGTGCCCTCTCACAGTCTGGGACCCCTCAGCGGATGTCCTATGATGGCCCCAGTCTGCCAGGTGCCTTTTGTGTGTGTGTATGTGTATGTGTGTGTGTCACCACTGGGGACCTGCCCCCAGCCGCATCTGAGGCTCGGAGCAGTCCTCCTGTGTGTGTCTACCTGCCGGGGGCCTGCCACCAGGCACACCGTGGAGGCTTGGAGCAGGCACCCCCTCTATGTTGATCTCTCAGACTCTTGCCCTCCCCAGCATGTTGTTCTCTTTTTTGAGCTGTGACCAGGGCTAGGTGCTGCCTGCCTCCCAAGCTTGACTACTGCCCATCTTCCTCCAGCCACCAGAAAGCAGGGAAAACCCCGCCTCGTGGTCAGGCCAGCCTTTTCCTGCTCCCTGATCCCCGGAAGGGACCTGGGAAGCCGCCAAGCAGGCCGCCAACTCTTTCCCACTCACCCGTCCCCTGCTGCCTTCCTTTCCCACTTCCCGGTGCCGCCAAGGGGTCTGGGGAGCTGCCA
>PVJC01023188.1:0-26609 GCA_004026665.1 Murina feae
CCCCCCCCCCCCCCCCCGCCACTCTTCCTTTCTCTGAACTGGTTTAAAATGGAAGTGCACAGCAAACGGAAGGAGCCTATCAGTTGAAAGGTGCTTCCGATGCCCGGGCCACAGCTGGGAACCCAGAAGAAACTCCAAGTTCTAGCTGGATCTGGGCATCGCCGGGCGGGCAGGGGGGTAGCTGTGGGTGCAAGCTGCTGTGGGGCTGGAGGCAACTGTCTCTGGGCTCACAGTGCAGGTTCATTATATGTATGGTGACCAGACGTCCCGCTTTTGGCGGGACAGGCCCGATTTTTAACAATTTGTCCCGTGTCCTGCGGCATTTTAAAAAAGTCCCAATTACTCCTTGTAATATTTTAAGTAATAATAAAAAAGAAAAAGAAAAAGAAAAAGAAAAAGAAAAAAGACGACCCCTGCCCCCCTGTCCGTCAATGGTGTACCGCTTTAAATCTGGTCACCTGAATTATATGTAAGCTCAGTGGATAGTCACATTATTCTATGCAGCTCAGAGAATTGACAAAGTACCTCAGCTCAATATTGGACTCATTTGGGGAGACCCATGTGGTGTACAAGAAACACCTGAGCTTCAGAAAAAAAAAAAACTATGCAAATTCCAGCTCCATCACTTTCTAGCTGAGTGACACCAGGGACATCACCTGACCTGCTAAGCTTCTGTTTCCTCATCTACCAACCAGTGGGTGCCACCTACCGGGTTCACAGTGTGTTTCCACGTCAGTTATCTCTCAGCCTCCTTGCGAAGCTGCTATTGTGGGGTTTGCTCTATCCATGAAGACCCTGAGCCCCAAGAGGAGTCACCGCTCAGTCCCACACACCTGGGGACAAGAGTCCCAGTTGAGCAGGTCAGGGCTGGGCTCCCGATCCCCACGTTTCCCAGCACCCCATGCTGCCTCTTGCCTAATCTCTAACGAGGCCAGCGAGAACACAGGGGCTGAGAAACACTGCCTCCTGAAACAGCCACGATCTGCTGTTGCAGCTTGGGCTGGCCATGACGGGTGGTGAGAGGAAGGGCCGTCCTGCCATCCATGGGGTGGTGACCATAGGACAGACACATCGTCAACATCACAAGTGCATCCATGGGGTGGGCTTCAAGAAGCGTGTGCCTCAGGCACCCGAGGAGACGCGGGAATTTGCCATGAAGGAGATGAGAACGCCAGATGTCCGCGCTGACACAGGGCTGAGCAAACTGCCTGGGCCGAAGCAGTAAGGCATGTCCCATATGACAGACACCCAGGTACAGTTGTCCGGAAAACATAACAAGGATGAAGACGCATCAAACAAGCTCTATACCTTGCCCGCCTATGTACCTGTCACCACTTTCCAAAGTCTACAAACAGTTCGTGTGGGTGAGAACTAACTGCTGACGGTCAAATGAAGTTATAAAGCTGCAAAAAATAAAATAAAACAGCCAAGATTCAAATTTATGGAGAGAGAAAGTAGACTGTAGAGGCTTGGGGCCAGGGGGGTTGGGGGGTAGTGGATGGAGATTAACTGTAAGCTGGCACAGGAGATCTCAGTGGGGGATGAAAAGGTTGTAAAACTGATTTATGGCGACAGCCGCACAACTCTGTAAATTCACTCGAAAGCACTGAATTGTACACTTGAGTTGTAGGAGATATTTATAAAATGCACCTCACCAAAGCTGTTAACAAAAAGCTAAGATTAGCCCTAACCGGTTTGGCTCTGTGGATAGAGCGTTGGCCTGCAGACCGAAAGGTCCTGGGTTCAATTCCTGGTCAAGGGCACATGCCCCGGTTGTGCGCTCAATCCCCAGTAGGGGGCGTGCAGAAGGCATCCGATCAATGATTCTCTCTCATCATTGCTATTTCTTGTCCCTTCCTCTCTGAAATCAATAAAAATATCTATTTTTTTAAGCTAAGATTATCAAGTCCTCATTTTCTCAGAAGACTCTGTTTTAGCAGTCATACTTGGAAATAATTAGTATTAGCTTATTTCCTTCATAATGTGTTCTTTGTCATTACTGATTTGGAAAATAAGAGAAAGATCCTCTTTCCTCTAACAGTGACCATTAGCCACATGGTTACTATCTGCTTCCTTTCGTTCTCCTCACTGTGAGACCACAGCTTGGCAACCATGAGACTGGTCTGCATTAGAAGTCATACATGTAACGGTGGCACGGGGGTGGCATGTTACACACTCTGGCAAATGGCAGGGTTAGAGACTACTATATACTCTCCCATCCGAGGGTGAGCAGCTCGATAAAGCCAGGCAATTTCTATTTTTATTTCCGCCTGGGGCTGCTGAGTCCAGTGGACCTAGCTGGGCAGCAGAAACCTTCCTGCTCAGGAGAGCCCCCTCCCCCACCCCCCAGTCCCCAGCCTGGCTGGACAGGCTCTGGGCTCTCAGAAGACTGCGCTGTGGTTCCCGTGGCATCAGCGGCACGTACAAGGGCTTCATCGCTAATTCTTCCCTACGAAGGCCACGGAGGGGGACATTCTAGCAAGGCTGTACCCTAAGAAAGAGCGGGGCCTGCAGATAGAGCTCATCATTAGTGTTCTGTGCTGGCCGATGCTACTCCATTCCTTACACCTGGGAAGCTGAAACAGCAGCTCTACGTTGCTATGGTTTAAAGGAAGTGATGCTTGTGGTCATCCAAATTGATGACATTGGCACATTGGCTCTAGTTGGCACCTGGGTACACACAGCCAGTTTACATGTTGTATGTGGGATGGGACTTGGCAAGGGTATGCATCACCCCCACGTTGTGTCCAGAACCAACTGTGGCCACGAGAGAGAGAGAAGACACCTCGGAGGTGTTGGGGGCCCTCGGGACCAGCTGCCCTTTCTTGGCACCTGCAGGAGCAGGGGAGGGCTTGGGGCAGGTTGGTCACTCGGGAGATGATGTCAGCACGGGCAGAGGAGCGGGGGAAT
Organism: Murina feae; assembly: GCA_004026665.1. Taxonomy (NCBI): domain Eukaryota; kingdom Metazoa; phylum Chordata; class Mammalia; order Chiroptera; family Vespertilionidae; genus Murina; species Murina feae. The sequence goes on from PVJC01023188.1 coordinate 2,911, forward strand.
GAGACAGAGAAGCAGTGGCGGACTCGGTGGGCACGTGAATGAGGAGGTTACCAGTGGGGCAATGAGGCTGTGAGGAAGGAGCTGGGGTTTGATGAGGAACAGATCCTCAAACTGGAGGGAGCATCAGAACCTCCCGGAGGCCCCCTGGGAGTTTCTGGGTCAGTAGCTCTGAAGTGGGTGGAGCCTGAGGATGTGCGTGCCGTCAAGTTCCCAGGTGGAAGCAAAAATACCAGTGCAGCCCTGGCCGGGTGGCTCAGTTGGTCAGAGCCGCGTCCCATATGCCTAGGTTGTGGGTTTGATCCCAGTCGAAGCACATACAAGAAACAACCAATGAGGGCATACGGAAGTGGAGCAACAGATCGATGTGTCTTCAGCATGCTTCAGAGTGCTCAGAGCTGGGATAGCTACCCACCAATTCCTGCCTCCCACTGGCTGAAGGCTGCTCCTGGGTGGTGAACTCCCTGGCATCCTGTGTACCAGCCTCACAAGGCCCTGCAGGCTGCGTGTAACAGGCATGTGGGAACAGAGTGCTGGGCGCCAGAGGTCCAGCCACACCGCCTACAGGAAGTGTCTGGAGAGGAAATCACACTCCCCTGAGTTCCATGAAAGAGCCCTACACCATGGCGCACAAAAAAGACTCAGTGCCCAGCTGCTCTGGCACTCACCGCTGTGTGACCTCCAACAAGTCTCTCACCCTCTCTGGGCCCCCAGCTGGGAGATTCCGAAGGCCCCATCTACCTCAAAAAGTCCCCAGTTCTCTGACAGCTCGATCCGAGTTACCATGCTCAACCACCGCCTGGGAAACGTTCAGTCCTGAGCTGAGCTGCAAGGAAGCTCCAAGCTCCAACATGCACCTTGTTGCCCCTGCCAAGCCCTTCCCCCGGACTCGACCGGGCCAGTACTGCCCCCAGAGGGCCAGGCAGTGCACTCCCTAGGGTGGCCTCCTGGGTAGGCCCTCAGGCCCCTGGTCCCAGGCACCAGTTCCCCGCCATCCTGCGCTGGTGTATCAGTATTGATGAGGTACTTAGTCTCAATCAAGAATTATAAGGCTGCATTTTCTTCCAATTGGTTATGTAGCTTTGCATTTGGGCTAGGATGATGTGTTACTGCTGACTCCACTGTTGTCCCACCTCCCGCCCTTTCCCTGGGCAGCCTGGACATCAGCACTGCCTAGTGGCTGGGCTTTCTGGGCACCTGGGTGTGAAGGCAAGCCTGGGCTTTCTGGCAGGGGAGCTCGAGGCTCCTGCAGGGGATGCAGAGGAAGTAATTTACCTTTGCCTGAGCCCCACGGCTCTGTGAGCAAAAATCCTATTATAGTCGCCCCCTGAGGCAGGTCAGGGCTTTGCACCCCTCTATCAGTAAGGCTGTCTCTATGGGCTGCCTTGGAAGGCAGTATTCAGATCTCCTGGGCGAGGTGGGCTTGGAGGGCAATTCTCAAAAAAGGGGGGCTGCTATGAGCCCCATCAGCCCCTCACAGCAGCCGGTGGAGGGGCGACCCACAGCCACCAATGCCCAAGGAATGCAAACATCAGGTCTCCACACAGAGAAGAGTTGCTGAGAACAGAGGAGAGACTCGGCTTTCTGTAAAGCCCTCCCCATTCAACTGGTGCCATCGAGCACCTGCTACCAGCCTGGCAATGAGTCTTACCCATCAGAGATGAGGACACACAGCAAAGAAGGCACCCGCCCCGCCCCCTCTTTCCTCCTCAGAGGTTGGGCTAAGAAGAGAAACAGAGAAGGTGCTGGTTCCCATGTGGCACATTCTTCTTCACTGATGGTATGTAATTTGCATTTCATTTCCATTCAATAAGTCTTCAGAATAAATCTTAAGATGCAAAATGAGAAATCAAGATGTAATTGTGAGACCTTAGAGCAGCGGTTCTCAACCTGTGGGTCGCGACCCCTTTGGTGGTCGAACGACCCTTTCCCAGGGGTCGCCTAAGACCATCCTGCATATCAGATATTTACATGACGATTCATAACAGTAGCAACATGACAGCTATGAAGTAGCAACGAAAATAATTTTATGGTTGGGTCACAACATGAGGAACTGTATTTAAAGGGCCAGAAGGTTGAGAACCACTGCCTTAGAGTATTTTGGAAAATATATGTCTAATCTTCTCCCCTCTGGGTACCACTTTGCAGTTGGGTAAATTTTCTTGATTCTTAAAAAAGATAAATTAGAGAAAGAATGTATGCAGGGGTCCTCTAAACTATCAAAATATTTACCTTCAAACTTAAAATGTTTCATGAGTTCACCAACCATTCATATTTATTCCTAAGGTACTGTCATATCCCAGAGCACATATCCAGGAAGGAAGGAAGGAAGGAAGGGAGGAAGGGAGGAAGGAAGGGAGGGAGGGAGAGAGGGAGGGAGGGAGGAAGGGAGGGAGGGAGGAAGGGAGGGAGGGAGGGAGGAGGAAGGAAGGAAGGGAGGGAGAGAAGGAAGGAAGGAAGGGAGGGAGGGAGGGAGGCTTTGAAGCCTGCAATGGGAAAACATCCGTTTTTCAATCTCGGAAAACATTTCTCAGTGGCGATCAGAATGATATTGAAGGAGTTTGTTCACTGTGACTGTGCATAACAAGGTAAGCCTGTTCTTTCTTAGTTGCCAACAGCAGAAAGCACATTAAATATCTAATGGGAAGTTAAACCAATCAAATTCTTGCTCCTGCTCATAAATATTGTGTGTAAGCAATAGAAAAACCTGGGAAGAGGGAGATCTTGGTGACCCTCATCACTCAACCATTCAGCCAGGATTGGGGGGCCCACGTCTGTCCTGAGTGCTGGGGACACCTCGGGAAGCAGACGTGCAAGAAACCTTCAGACACCAAAACAGTAGGCCCTCATTTCCTGGATTTGGCATCTGTGTTGGAAAGATGTTTCCATTTTTAATACTCTGCTGCTCCGATAAATAATGTTCCCCCAGGTTCCCAAAGGGAGAATTAATTTGGAGAAACAAATCAGTTGTTAGTTCATTCATTGTTATGGTAATAGATAAATTAGGTTTTTAATTAAGACTGAGGGAGGATGGAGGAGCAAGAGGAAAAAAACAAACCCACAGGGTTGGATGCAGAAGGGATGGGACAAGTCTCCCTTCTTGTCGCTGCGTCTAAACTTCCCTCCCTGAGAGCAGCTTCTGCAAGTGAAGGCATCTTAGCCAGGAGGCCCAGCTACAGGCATCTCCTGCCGTGGAAACAGGTCAGCACCCACCAATGTGCCAGGGATGAGATTTACTATCAGCCATTAGGGAGGGACAAGGCAGGTATCCCCATTCTGAAAATGAGTAAGCAAGAAGCTTCGAGAGGGACACAATAAGACAGGGTGTCGGGACTCAAATCCAGGCAGTCTGATGCTGCATGCTCTGACCCTTCCACCTGTATTAACTTTCAGCACATAAAAATGAGGTCTGGCCCTAGTCGCTTTGACTCAGTGGATAGAGTGTCGGGCCTGTGAACCAAAGGGTCCCAGTTTAGTTCCGGTCAAGGGCATGTATCTCGGTTACAGGCTCCTCCCCTGCCTGGGCCCTGGGCCCTGCGTGCAGGAGGCAACAACAATGTGTTTCTCTCACACTGATATGCTCTTTGTCTTTCTCTCTCTCTTCCACTCTCTCTGAAAATCAATGGAAAAATATCCTCGGGGGAGGATTTAAATAAATAAATAAAGTGGCTATTCTGCCTCTAGATTTCTTAAAAACCTACAATGACTACACTCCACTCCAACTATTTTAATAAATAAATAAATAAAATAAGAACAGGGTCTGAAAAATGGAACAAATCAATGTTTCTCTCTCTGTTTCTTTCTCTCTCTAAAAATCAATCAATAAAAAAAAATTTTTTTAAAGAAAGGAAAAGGATGTGTCCAGTACATTTATCACTCAACTTTATTTTTTGAAATCATTACTATACGTCAAGTGATGCAAGGAATTTGTTAACTGGAAGGAGCAGGAGGAGGAGGAGGAGGAGGAGGAGGAAAGTAATAAGGGGGGGGCGGAATACAGAAGCAGCAGGAAGTAGAATCTGCTGCACCCCACTCTCCACAGACCATGCATTCTCATATGAACAGTACAAGAGGCTGTGCAGTACACCCTGCAAGTTCAGGGAGGCCAATGGCAATCCTTACAAACTCAGTGACCGCAAGTAATCACGCATGATAATCTAATCATAAATTCCTAACTGGGCCCGTCATGGCCAGGAGTCACGTCCCAGGCCTGTCGCTGCCTTAGCAAAAGTCAATCTTGACCTTAAGTGAGCCCTGTCCATTTGTTCTGATGCGTCTAGAATAACATACCTTTGAAATGTCAGAGTCATTTTCTTTTCCAGACCCCTCAGAAGCACAACCACAGGCACCAGGCACAAGACCAAGAAACTCCTTGTTATCTTGTGGCCCGCATTCCATCCCTAGTACCGTCATGTGGTTAACTATCCTGCATCCAATGTAAAGAAAGCATGGATCTCTTCTTTTGGCTTTTTACCCAATCCCGGAGAGTTCTCCGCTTACCTTCTCCTTCCTCCTTAATCTACCACTAACAGATTTCAACTACTTTCCTTACATTTTCTCCTTCGATTCTAAGTGCATAAAATAAGCTGCAAAACTGTCATTTCCTGGCATGTCCTCAAATCTTGGCTCAGATAAATTCTTATAAAGCTTTCTACAAGTCTGGATGGTCTTTTGTCAACATTCAATGAGGGCAATATAGCCCCTAAGGACACAGAAATTGGTTCTCATGAGGAGAAAAATGTACTTTTTACATATATACAGCATAGCTATCCATCCATACCATACATAAACAGATAAATATACAGTATATCTGTAATATTAGAATTTCATGGGGAAACAAAATTAGGGAGAAAAACAGTTTAACAAGTCTTCAGGGTGGTAGAGTAATAATGTCTTTTTAAGTTGAGAAATACTGCCCATAGGTACGAATTTTAACATATTGGCAGCTATCTGCACAAATTTTTCTAGCATGCTATGTTTTCTTTCACCAAAAATGGCATTATGTACATGCTGTACTTTTCCATGTCACTAAGCATTATTTATAACTAGAGGCCCGGTGCAGGAAATTCATGCACTCAGGGGGCCGAGGGGGAGTCTCTCAGCCTGGCCTGTGGCCTCTCACAGTCCAAGAGCCCCATGATCGATCACCCCAAAGAGGTAGGCCCACCCACCCAGCTGGGGCTACTCAATGGATTGCCCCAAAGAGGTAGGCCCTGCCCACCTGGCCGGGGCTCCACAATGAATTGCCCCCAGAGGGAGGCCCCGCTCACCCACTGCAGCACTGCCATGGGGTAGCCTGGGCCTCCCTCTTTGGGGCAATCATGGAGCCCCCAGATTGATCAATTGCCCCACCAGCCAGTGGCTTGGGCCTTCCTCCGCAGGGCTATTATGGAGCAATAGCCGGGCCCCCCACCAATTGCATCGCACCCACCTTGGCTGGCCTGGTGCCAGTGGGCGTCATAAGCGTGGTCGCCCTGAAGGTCATCTGGACGGTTCTGCTGTTTGGTCATTTGGTCAATTTGCATATTACACTTTTATTTTTATAGATAACATTTTATACCATTAACAAAGCATCTTGCATAGAGTAGCTCATGTGATATTTACAAAAACAGTGTAGAGATGGATATTTTTATTATTACATCCATTTTACAGTTGAAGAAATTGAGGTGCAGAAACTTGTCTCAAAGTCTCTTAGGCAATATAATAAACAGAGCCAAGACTTGAATCCATTTCTTAAGACCATTGGGTTGATCTTGCTTTTTTCCCCCCTAGCCTCTTGAGTAGGAAGCTTAGTTCATTTATTTTAAATCTAATTTAGTTTCCTAATAAACACTATAAGTTTTCCTCAGGTATCACTTAGGCTTCATCCCAAGATGTATATAGTTTCTCCATCAGACAGACACACGATCTTCCCTGAGTTTGCAAACCTGTTACCAGGTTCCAATGCGATATTGAGGATTTCATTAAGCCTGAAGAGCTTAGCTTTCCTTCTCATGTGACCTTGTAGCTTCTTAGATGATACTGACAACCTGTCCCTAAACAGGCCTTCAACAGATGTCTGGCCTTGGTCCGGCCTCGGGAGGCTGTAGAAGGCATGCCCTCCCAGGTGAATGTCTTTACCTTTTCCTTGTTCTAGACCCCATGCCCAATCCCCACACTTGGGGTCCTGTTCACAGCATGAATGTGGTGGGAACTGAGGGGCTGACTGTTCATTTAATTCAACAGCAGGCAACTGGCAGCAAATAGGCCTTGAGAAGAAATGACAATAAAAAAACACTGGTCTCGTTTTTTTGCCATGAATTCTATTGTATTTTTTTTGTTTTGATTATTTTGAAAAGGAGAAGATGGAAGATTTCTGTCCAGCTCAAGCTCTGCTAGCCATAATGTAGAAAGACAGCATGTGTTTGCAGGCAGGCACTTAGGTACTAGCAGCTGAGGCTTTGCACAGAGCAGGCTGGCCTCCTGGAACCCTGCATTCCACGTGTAATCTGACCCTTTTTAAAAAAATATATATTTTATTGATTTTTACAGAGAGGAAGGGAGAGGGATAAAGAGTTAGAAACATCGATCAGCTGCCTCTTGCACACCCTCTACTGGGGATGCGCCCGCAACCAAGGTACATGCCCTTGACCGGAATCGAACCTGCAAGCCTTGAGTCTGCAGACCGACGCTCTATCCACTGAGCCAAACCGGTCAGAACTGACCCTTTCTTGATAAATCATGGGCAGGCTTCCTCCATTGTGGCTTCGCCTGGAGTTGGTCTGGTGTCTTCTCGGAGCCCTTTCCCATCGCCTTCACTGCAGGCCATTCTTTGAGCCAGTTTAGACCAGTTTAGGCTCTGCTCTTTCCAGTGAGAGTAGTGCAGGAAAACATTCTGCTGTCTTGTAAAACTTGTTCAGCTGAGAACTTGGCTACAAGAGTTGCTATGGCAACCTGAGCAGATGATTAGGGAGAGAGCCATGTTTCCTGTTGGAGTGTGGGGTATGTGCTTATGTGTGCACATGGGTGTATGTAGCACAGAGAAAAAGAATGACATTCCTACTAAGACATCCACATAATGCCCTGGGATTACCCCATAAGCCATGTCTGTTGTTCCCAGTTGAGTGGACCTTGGATGCCATTGCAATTGCAATTTCAAGACAGCATGAAGCCAATCCTTTTCAAATTGTGTAGGTTAGATCTGTGCTTGTGGAAATCTTCCCTCAAGTGTGTTTCTACCACATTTTATTGGGGTATAGTTTCTTCACAATCTCTCACATCAGTGGACCTTCAGGTATCTTCAGATGGATGGACACTGTGCCTGATAACTTGGCAATGCTCTGAATGGCAGGTGGCAGGTATGCTCTGACTGCTTATGAGAACTGGATGCACCTTTGAATGTGAATTTACTTGAACTTTTTAAAAAATTAAGTCTAGATTTTTCTACAAGGTGTATCATCAGAATTACAGATTTATATTTTTAAATATTTGTTTTTCTTGATTCTAGAGAGAGGAAGAGGCATATAGAGGAAGAGAGAACCATCGGTGAGAGAGAAACATTCATCAGCTGCATCCTACATGCCCCCTACTGGGGATCAAGCTCATAACCAGGGCATGTGCCCTGACTGGGACTCCAACAGTGACCTGGATCATAGCTAGATGCTCAACCACTGGGCAACACCGGCCAGGCATGAATCACAGATTTTGACTCATGTCGTGCACTCAGAATTTGTAAGAAATTTTGCACTCTCAGTACCTTTGAATGTAACTCAGAGTTTTATACACTTTTTACTTAATGAAATACTTTAAACTTTCAGGGATAAAACATCTGGATCACATGTAACTAAAAAAAAATGTGTAAGTGTTAACATTAGACTTTTTAGAGACAAAACAAAACTCTGCACAGATCCCTCTCCTCTCAGATATTCAGTACAAGAGATTTGCTTATAATGGACCCAGCTCTGTTCTAAGTATTTTTTATGTTCTTATTCATTGAATCCTAACAATAACAATACAAAGTAGATATTACAATTATCTCTATCTAATCTAATAAAAGAGTAATATTGAAATTGATAATTTCTATGGGACACCTAAGCCACACCCACCAGCCAATCAGAACAGCTGTATGCAAATTAACCCAGCCAAGATGGAGGCCAGCAGTCACAGAGCTGGAGTAAACAGAGGCTTCCGTTGCAGCAGGAGTAAACTGTCTGCCTGCTGGCTGGCTGGGCCTCTCTGTGCTCCAGGCAACATAGTTGCAATTATAGAAGCCTCGGAGCTGAAGCAAACAGCAGGCTTCTGTTGCACCAGCGATGGAGGAAACTGCCTGTCTAGATCTACTAAGGCAACATTCTTTCAATTATAGAAGCCACCGAGCTAAAACCAACAGGAGGCTTCATTACCTGCCTAGGTCTCAGCTTAAAGGAACAGTATCAATTATAGAAGATAAATAAACCCCAGAACCTGCTTCCAGCCAGCCTTGCAGGGACATTGGGTCAATGGGAGCTATGGGCAGACTGAAAGCCTGAAAACAGCCCTCAGCCCATCACCCACACTGGCCACACCCCAATGGGGTGAGGGTCCCCACTGGGGGGGTTGGCCAGCCTGCAAACAGCCATCAGCCCCTCACCCAGGCTGGCCAAGTACTCCAGTAGGGACCCAAAACCTGAAGGGACTGTGGGCAGCTTGAAAGCCTGAAAATGGCCCTCAAGCCCGCACCCAGGCTGGCCAGGTACCCCAGTAGGGACCTGAAATCTGAAGAGACTGTGGCCAGCCTCCAAACAGCCATCAGCCCCTCACCCAGGCTTGCCAGGTACCCCAGTACGGACCCAAAACCTGAAGGGACTGTGGGCAACCTGAAAACAGCCCTCAGCTCCTCACCCAGGCTGGCCAGGCACCCCAGTAGGGACCCAAAACCTGAAGGAGTTGTGGGCAGCATGAAAACGGCCCTCAGCCTGTCACCCAGGCTGGCTACACCCAAATGGGGTGAGGGTCAACACTGGGGGGCTTGGCCAGCTTGCAAACAGCCATCAGCCCCTCACCCAGGCTGACCAGGCACATCAGCAGGTGGACATCCCCTGAGGGGTCCCAGACTGCAAGAGGGCACAGGCCGGGCTGAGGGACCTCCCAAGTGCACAAATTTTTGTGCACCAGGCCCCTAGTCTTACATAAAAGGAAATGTAGACACAGAGAGAAGCCACAGGGCAATAATGGGGTGAGATGGGGATGCACATTGGGTGATCTGGCTTCACTGCCCTGTCCTCCCCAGACCAGGGATCTGCCCTGGGGTGGGGCAGGAGATGGAGATTCCTGCTCAGAGCCCACCCCAGCACTTTTCTCTACTGCTCCCCCTCCAGTTCTCTGACTCTCCCCTCCTCACCTCTCCCACAGATCTGACTTCCTTTGGGGTAAGACAACCAATTCTTCCATCATCCCATGCTCCTTCAGAAACTATAGTTTAGGGTCTAAACTTTGGCCTTCTGGTGTTCCGGCAGTCTAGAATTTTGAAGGTCTTATCTCTCAAAGTTACTGCCTCTGCCATGAGCTTCAAAAGTCTGTTTCCAAACCCAAAGCTGAGCACTGACTCATTTCTACCCCCATGTCTCAGTCTGCTCCCGAGGAGGTAAGTCTCAGCCTCATGGGCTAATTATAGCGGAGGAAGGACCGTAGATTAAAATGAATTAGTAAGGATGACGATACTTCAAATTAGAGTTTCAAAATATTATTCCTTTACATGTTGAATCTGGGAATAAAAATATTATTAATTGCATTCGTGGGAAATATATGAATAAGTAAATAGAATGTGTTAATATTTTAACTTTTCAGATCTGCTACAATGGCATACGTTTTAAGTGAAGCCAACAGATCTATCAGCCCTTGTCAGAGTGCTCTCTCTCATTATCCAATCTTCCTTTTACATCAAAATCATCCCAATTTTCAACCGCAGCATTCCTGAGCTAGGTGTGGCCATTTGACCAAATTCTGGTTCAAAGCACATCTGTTTACTGGCCTTAGGAGCTCGAACTGGTCATAGAGTCTCAATCACAAAACAAAAACACCAGAAAGAACCAGAAAGATAAGCCACCTAAGGCAGGGGAGGGAAAAAAGAACAGAACTGTGAAGTGAGGTTCCCAGGCTCCCCATGAATCACCGAAAGGGCTGGATTTGAACCCAGTCATCTGCTGGCTATAGAAAGTCTTTGACATGACCTCACAATTCCCTCCCCTTCTCTTCCGTAAGTTTCAGCTTTTTCTTCTGCAAGTGAGGGTAGTAAGAGCACATATGTAGTGGACAGAGTGAATGTTCACCTCACTAATTCTATTCCACTCCTCCTCCATTGAGTAGTAGAAATGCAATTTGAAAAATTGGCCCTTACTCCAAAGGCAGACCTTGTGTAGTCTAAGTCAACTATAATAACTTCATTTCCCTGCAAATGATTCCCTTGGCATTCTCAGTGTACACTGTTATTGGACAAGGCATGGACACATGACCTAGGTTGGACCAATCAGAATTACAGAGAGATATTTGCTTATTGGAAAAGAAGTGCCTTCTTCCCCTTTCCTACTCTCTCCTCCTCCTCTCCTCTCTCCTTCTCTCCTCCTTCCTTTCTCCAAATATAAAGGTGTTCTCCTGGAGTGCTGGTTGAGATCAGTAACCATCCTACAACCTAAATTATTCTTGTCCTGAGTTGTGAGCTTAAATAAGGCAACGCAGTGCCTAGCCAAAAAAGTGCTCAAATAATACAACCAGTCATACCATGACAGTCTGTCCGCAACTTTGCTGATTCATAAGGAAATTACTATATGGTTCCATTCTATTCCATCTTGGTCAGGGTGCAAGAATACCTTTACAGCCCATCCCATGCAAATAGTTCATGTCCCCAAACCTCTGTTCCGAGGGGCATCAGGGGGTCCTGCTGGATTATCTTCCAGCTACAGGTGAGTGGGTACATCTCCCGTCTACCTCATTCCTCATCCTAAAGACAGAAGGACCTTCTTCTCCCCCTCACTCAGAGCACTCATGGTCCCTCTGTACCCTCCTTCCCAGTCGGCCTCTTCCTCCCCAGCACTCCAGCCCCAGTCGTACCTGGTTTGGGAGAGCAGCACACATCCCATTAGTCGCTGTGGCCTGCAGCTTCCTTGAGTCTTTGGTTCTGCCTCATTAGGGAAATAAAGCGTAGCTTTTAGGGTACCTAGGACAGAAGAAGAGGGGCAGGGAAAAATAATAGGTCACATAAAGATAGATTCTCCACCCTTCTGAGAAACCAATGCATTCACCCATTTGAAGCATCTGATTCATCACAAGGACCCAAGTCATAACAGCCATTGCTACTTGTGATGGATTCATTATAAACATGGCCCCAGTCCTGTACCTCTGCTCATATCTTTGCTTCTTTGCAATGTGACTTTGCAGCTCCTCCCATCAAGACATGGAGACTACCCCCCCCTCCTCCGAATCTGGGCCAGTTTGTGATTTGCTCTGGCCAATAAGATGTGGAGAAAGGGATGAAGAGTCAGAGCTGAGTGAGGCCTATGGTGGCCTTGTATGCTTTCCTCCCCTTCTTAGAACCCAGCCTCGCTGCCATGAAAACAAGCCCACGTATGGGAGATCATGTGGAGGAAAGACAAGCCACCCCAGGGGCTGAAAATGCCCTAGTGAGCCCAGCTACTACCAACAGAACATGGGCAAGGTTAGCAGAACTGCCCAGCCAAGCCTCAGACTCACGACCTGGGTTACACGTTTATTGCTGTATGTCACAGAGGTTGTTCTGGGTATTTTTTTCATGCAATCTACCCACGGCAATAGCAAACTGACATGTTGCTGTGGGTGTTTTTTTTTTTTTTTTTTTTACTATTATTATTCTTTTAAATGGGCAGCGGGCTGAAGAAGAAAGAGAAATGCTGTGGGCAGGGTGGCTAACAGCTGCCCAGGCAGACAGAGCCCCCTGGTTAAGTAGGTCATGGACTGGAGAGATAGAGCAGGAAGGAGAAGGCAGCATCTTCTGTATTTGCAACTGTGGCCTTCCCATAGGTCAGTGGTCTTCCAATTTTGCTAACATGCACATCTCCAACAGAATTTTAAAGAACCAATGCACCCCATTGCATATTTCTAAGTTCACATGTAAACGTTGACATTATAAGTTTAGCGATTGCAAGGGATATAATTTTCTGCAAATGTTGACATTGAAACATGAAACTATTAGTCTTTTAAAATATTAAAGGGAATCTGGAGCTCATAATAATTTCATGCTCACCACCTAATTTAAAATATATGCATAAGCTCTTCTGCACTGTTGAGAAATTTTACTTCTTTCATTTTTCTCCTTGAATTCATATTTCTTTTCTACTTCCTTCACAAACCTTTAACATAATTTAACATACTTCTAAAATCTGAAAATCTTTTATTGATCACCCCATTATACATTTAAAATATATTAAATATATATTTTAGTACATTACAAAATGTATTTTACTCTTATGACCTTGAGCCTGTGTTTAAAAAAAAAAAAAAAGCTTCTGAAGTGAATTATCACACAACCGACCAAAACTGCAAAAAAAAAAATCACCAATTTTGATAACTTTTTAAACATAAAATATTAAATATAATTGGAAATGCATCTCCTAATGAGATGAAATACGGTCTAACTTTTCATATGCATTTAATGAAATAGAAAGGTACATTCTGCTGGAAATTAAGCAGTCTGGGAGCTATAATATTATCCTTGTTAATAGGAGGTAGAAAAGATTAAATGGTTCATATGGTAAAATAAAATGAGCATTAGCTATCACTGAATTAATTCCTGATATGATTTCGTAAAGAGGATTTTAAATCACCTTACTGAATAGCGTACACAGCATCCAAAACAAGTCCCCTAAAATTTCTATCTGTGGGTCCTGCTTGGTGTGTCTGGAGAGCTGCGGTTGTCCGGGCAAACCTTCCCACTGTGCTTACATGGGCCTGTGTCCCTGAGCTCCATGCTTGGGCTGTGTGAGGCTGCTCTTCCTTTCCGCTGAAGACCTGACCTGGGCTCAGCACTGAGCACAGCTGGAAAGTATTGCTTACATTGAAATACATTTTTAAAAACTGAATCCTTTTTCCTTCAGCACTCAGTGCTTCTGACTAATGCTCTCTCTGCTTTGTTGTCCTTGGACTCTGCTTCAAGAAGGAGAATTATCTTGGCTCCCACCACGCAGACCACCATATGGATTCAGAACATCCCAGCGTGTCAGAATGCTGTTTCTTAGACCATTGTTCCCCTTCACACACGATGTATAAGATGGGGAAACATGGGAGCCCACAGGGCAGTGGGATCCTGAGGAAGCAACAAAGGACTCCTCCCCTTTTCTCCGTTCTCCCGGAGGTTTTCAGGGCTGGTGGCCATGTGCCATAGGCAGATTGGGCCGGGCAGGGAGGGTGGGGAGTGAAGGGTATTTTTTTTTTTAAATAATAAAGTAGGAGAAGCCATTTTGTAAATTCATATGTATTCTCATGCAAATCAAACCAGCAAACTGCGTGTATGGAAATGAAGGATTTGGAAAATGATTCCTTTGAAACAGCCTGTGCTCATACCCCTGGGAACTCTTCCAAAGGCCCCTGGGAGCTCACTCACTAGGTGCTTTCCCGCCCATACAAAGGCTCCTGCATCCATTGTCTCCCCAGACCCCATACCGGGCTGAAGGGAAGAGAGAGGACTCACATATCCAATTTACTGAGGTGGAGACAGAAGCTGGGGGGCATTAGGTGACTGTCCCAGGCCCATGGATGCAGCTGGGGACAGTACCAGAATCCCAAATGCAGCCCTGGGACCTCTCAGCCCTTAGATGGGGACTTGTCCAGGATGCTCTAATGTGTTGGCTGAGTGTCCTCTGTTGCCAGCCACTGGGCCCGCCTTGGAGATGGGGGGTCGAGTACGGGGGAGGGTGTCTATAGTGCCTGCCTCCGTGAGGCTCCAGACAAAGCTGAAACGATATTGATAAGCTATTCATAAAGAAATATATCCATATTAATTGATTGCTTGATAGATAGATAGATGGATAGACAGAGACACAGAGAAAGAGAAAGCAAGTAATTATATAATTCGTGTTAGAACTAGAAAGAGACAAAGGTACGTTTTCAGCATACGAAAAAAGAGGGTCGGATGATCTTTCAGAGTCTTGTTTCTTAACAAACAGCTTAAAATCAATAGCCCAAAAGGCAGCTTTGGGGCGGCACCGCGTTGGTCCCCTCACTTGCCTGGGGCACATGGGCTTCATCTCCCTCTGTAGGGATTGTACCGCTGTCTGACTCTCACTGGCAACGTATGAAACTGCCTACTTACCCATGTTAACAGGCGTTCTATCAGACATCCAGTATCATCACCAATCTGAACAGTTAAAAAACAGCATCTTAGCCCTAACCGGTTTGGCTCAGTGGCTAGCGCGTCGGCCTGCAGACCGAAAGGTCTCAGGTTCGATTCCAGGTTCAGTTCCAGTCAAGGGCATGTACCTTGGTTGCAGGCACATCCCCAGTAGGGGGTGTGCAAGAGACAGCTGATCGATGTTTCTCTCTTATCAATGTTTTTAACTCTCTATTCCTCTCCCTTCCTCTCTGTAAAAAATCAATAATATATATATATATCTTTTAAAAAGCAGCATCTTAGTGTGGTTCTAATTTTCAGCACTTTTTATCTTAGGGCTGGAGAATGCCATATGCTTGGTGAGCTGGAGGAAGTGGACTGAGGCTGTCAGCCATCCCATTCACGTGAAGGCAGCCAGATTGGGAGATGGTCAATCACAAGCAGAGAGAAGCAGAATTGAGAGACAGAAAAGGGGTAGAGGATCCCTGGCTCAGACACCCACCCACCCCCAACACACACACACACACACACACACACACACACACACACACGACTCCATTAGCCAGTGAGTTAGTCTCCTCATTGGATTTAGTTCAAACTGGAGATTCTGTTGACCCCATCCAGACTGGGAGTGCTCAAACAGCCCCTTCGGCTGCTATGATCTGGCTGCCAGGTGGACCTGCCAGCTGCCTGGCCAGGAAGCAGCACACGCTGTGGGTACAGCAGAGCCATGTAGAAGGGCTTGGTGGTCTCTAACACAGTGAACAGACACCTACCACATGCGGCCACGATCCCACCCCAAGGCATGTGCCCTGGGGAAATGACTGCGTGTGTCCCCAAGAAGACATAGCTGCTTTGATCAGAGTAAACAAACCCTGGAAATTATCCAAATGCCCATTAACAAGAAAATGAAAAGAGAGAAGGAAAAAACGGAGGTATTTCTTCTGATGAAATATCACTCGGCAGTAAAAAGGAATAAACTACACTATAGGAGAATCTCATGGACATAACATCGAGCAGAAACCAGGCATAAAAGACTGTATTTCATATGTTTCCATTTTCATGAAGTTCAGAACAGACAAAACTAACCTACAGTGATGAGGTTAGAATGCCTGTTACCCCTGCAGGGGGCATTTCCTGGAGGGAGGCATGAAGGCGCTTTCTGGGGTAATAAAATATCCCCTATCTTGACTGGCATGGTAGTTACCCTGGGTGTTTGCAATTGTCAAAATTCAGTAAGGTTTACTTTTAAAAAAATATATTTTATTTATTTCAGAGAGGATGGGAAAGGGAGAGAGAGGTAGAAATATCCATGATGAGAATTGTTGATTGGCTGCCTCCTGCATGCCACACTGGGGATCGAGCCCAGAACCCTGGGCTTATAGTTTGACCAGGAATCGAATCGTGGCAACCACTGAACCATGTTGGCCGGCCTCAAGATTTACATTTTTAAATTATAACTAAAAAAATAAAACAATACAAGAACGCTCCCAACAACAAAATAAACCACAGTAGGGGACAGAAGCAGAAAGTTTGGGGGGATCACTTCCACCAGCTCCAGGTGACCCTGGATCTGTCCTGGTTGGGGTGACAGCTCCCATGGGTAGGAGGAGAGGTCTCCATTCTCAGCAGTTGCTGGGGTCCCCCAGGTCTCTGTGCACATCCCTCAGAGGCAGCCTCTCTTCATCACTGTGCTGCTCACAGGGTCATTCTGGTAATTCCAGACATCAGGATACGAGGTCAGACACCCTCCGTTCAGCTCGCATGAGGCTGTTTTATTATTTGGAGCAGGAGCTGCACTGACTGAGCGTGAGGCCTTGGCTTGCAGAGGTGAGGGGCTGAGCAGAGGAAGAGAGTGTGGTGCTCACTCACCACGCTGAGTCCTTGAATGTTATACTCCAGGATTAAGGGAGAGCTCCGCAGCAGAATTCACTGAAATTGGCTCCCACCCCCTTCCAGCAATTAGAGGGTCCTTTGGAAGCCTCTTTCATACCTCCCTGCAAATGCCTTTCATCCCTCTTCCAGGAAAGCCGTGGGGGGCACGTCCAGGAGAGCTTGGGAGAAGGGAAGGCTGAATGGAGGGGGGACTTTGACCGAGATGACAGCACTGAGGGGCCAGAAGGGTCAGGGGAGCCTCTTGTGGTCAGTGAACACTTGAAATGCGGCCTGTGCAGCAGAGAGATGCTACTTTTAATGTTGTTTTATTTTAATTAAAGTGAAAACTGAAAATCAGAAGATAAAAATATTCCCCATTGAACACAACTTTGTTTTTGCGTTATTACGTATTTTAGATTATGAAAATTGCTAAAATGATTTTTTCACCTGGTTATTTTTTAATATGTTTTATTGATTTTTTTATTTTTAATGTGGCTCATAGATGTTTCCATTGAACAGTGATGTCCCAAGAAGTGCAGTTCTGGCCCCGTTTGGCAGGCAGGGTTGGGCTGAGCGCCCTGGTGGTCATTCACCCATGTGCTTCACACTGACTACATTCCCATCAGTTCACTGAAAAATGAAGACATGCACAGGGGCTGTGGCACCCAGCTCCTCCTGGGATACTGCTGCCCAGGCACAGGCCCCATGGAGAGGGGTGTGAGTGAACCACCGCTGTCGTGACTGCTCAGCTCTCAGTTCTAAGGTCCTAGGGAGTCATGGCCGGAGCCCCGGAAAGCCTCTGTGTGAAAGGCTCCACACGCCCAGCGAGGCAAGGACCTGAGCCTGGGGAAGGGCTCCAGGGAGACCCAGTCAAAGACCTCAAAAGCTACCCAGGAAGGGACCCAGGGGCTGGCTGAGGAGGAGGCTGAAAGCTACTTGGTGAATCAATCAGGAAATGACTTATTAAAGGTTCCAAGGGGACGGGGCAACTGGAAAATGTCCAAAAGGTACAAAAGGTAAAGGGGCAGTAAGTTGGGACAGACCAGTCAGGGTCCTGTCTGAGCCCGCTGTGAGGTGTCCTTGGCTGCTGCCTGCTCTACACTGCCCCCTCCTGGGAAGCCCCGTGTGGCCTAGAAACCAGAAGCTGGGCATCCTTCCTGGGCTGACAGCATCACTGAAGGAAATGAGAGACTGGCCTTTCCCTGGAATGTGACTACTAACCCACCCGTCCCTGGAGTGGCAAGCACTTACTGTAAATGTGATGTGGCCCCAACCCAGAAGGAACACCCTATATGGACACACGCACTGACTCACCAACCAGCTCTCGCCGAGTACCCCGGGCCCTCGTGCCTCCCTCATTCTCCCTAAAAGAGGTTCTAACCGCTGCACGGGCTGCTGCTCTCCCTCTGCGAGACAGCCCGGCAGGTCCGGCGTCACCTGGTTTTCGGCCTCCGACTGGTCCTTCGGTAAACTCCTCTTAGGAAGTTTCTTCCTTGTTCTGCAGCTCAATAGGTCCTAGAGGCTCAAAGTTTGTGGTTTTGAGTGGAGCAGAAGCCAAACCTGCCTCTCAGGGTTCTTGAATCCTGGCTTCCTCGGGCACCACGCTTCAGGTTCAGACTCCACAGCCAAGGTGACCAGCCCCCACGGGAACAAGGTCAGCACCCTAGTAGCCCTCTCCCTGCCCTAGTAAACGTGAGTGTGGAAGTCCAGAGGGCCCGGGGATGGTCCCCTGATACTGGTCACGGGCTCAAACGGGGACGACGGCAGACAGACTTTTCAGCCTATCACACTCGGCATCACGGACACAAGGTGGCATAGCGGCTGCAATGGGAGCCAATGGATGCAACCCAGAACCAACTCAGGTGCCATGATGGCAGGAAATGAACCAAAGGAGAGGGTTGACCACCCCATCCCAGCTTTCCTGGGAGTGGAGGTTCCCTAGGACGCAGAACTTTGTATGTCACAACCAGGAAAGTCCTGAGCAATACCCGATGAGCTGACCATCCTACCCAAGGATGAGGGTGGGTGTGTTTCCCTAAGTGACTCCTGCCACAGAATAGTAATGCGCCTGAGGTGGAGAACAGAGGAAGAGAAGGTCCTGAGGGAAGAGAAATCCTGGAGGAAAAGAAGCTCACCATAAAATACAGCATCTTCTCTAAGATGAATTTCCAGGTTAAGAAAAGGATGTTAGAAATTAATTTAAGATTTCCTTAATGGGTTGAAGATTGCAGAAAATAGTCAAAGTTGAGGAGTCCCAACTCCTAAGCCAAAGTCAGGAGACCTCGAGGGATGTCCTTAGAGCAGATGTTGAGTCCATTAAAACTCAAATTGGAGAAAGAGGCACAGGGTCAGCCTTGGGGCCATTGCAATGACAGGTCCTTTGTCTCAGCATGGTTTCTAAAAGTCTCACAGTTGGTAAGGGTATCATCCCCATAGGCCAAGGTTGGAGGTATGATCCCTAGTAAGGCCCATCTGCAAGAATCAACCAATGAATGCATAAATAAGTGGAACAAATCAATGTTTCTCTCTCTCTCTCTCTCTCTCTCTCTCTCTCTCTTTCTCTCTCTCTCCCTCCCTCCCTCCCTACTCCACCTGCCCTCTCTCCCTTTTCTCTAAAATCAATAAATAAAAATTTAAGAAAAATAAAAGTCTCACAGTTTCAAGCCCAAAGTATTTGTATATACACCCAATCTCAGATTTCTTCATTTTTACCTAAAAAGGTATTCTATTTTAAAATACATATTTTTCATAAAACTCACTTGAAAACAAAATACAAAACACACTATAATGCAGTTCAAGGTCTTGTCAAGATTAGAAAATCCAGTAATCACCTAACGCCAGGACCTGGTTGAAGTGGTCATTCCCATAATCCCTTACTATCCCGAACCACCTCTATACAGCTGCAGGGGGCAGGTGGTGGCCTACAGACCTGTGAGAGCTGGAGCTTCCCACATCACAGAAGCAGGAAGGGACCTTCTCCGCAGAAATCCCATGGAAATAATATCAGCGTTGACCTATTTATTGAGGATGCACCACCTATGCCTAGTCTTCACATGTAACTTAACCCCAAGTCTCAGATTCCAGATATCACATGAAGACAGATCAATACCTGCCTACTAGTGTTGCCCCGAAGATTGAAATGAACAAGGAAGGTGCGTTATGCCAGGAAAGAGTTATACTCCATGCCAGGAACTACACACAGTTGTTACATGGACTTAGTGTCCAAAGAACTCCTTGGGGGTCAGTAAGACCTCAAATCCCATCAATGCTAAATGGTAGAGTCAACAATGCCAACTCCCTCTCCAGGACCCTTACCTAGAAGAGGGGCTACACCCACAGACCTGGTGGGAATTGCTCTCAGAGGAGCTGATGATGGCTGGGAAGGCCCTGCTGCCCAGCAGTGAGGGCAGTGGAAATGGTTTGGCAGAAGCTCCAGGGCTGGGCCCCTGGAGCATGGGAATCAGTGACCAAGATGAGGCCAACACCCCAAGGGCAGGGGTAGAACCACATTATACTAACAAGTGTTTTGAGATGATTAGTAGACCTAAATACGGAAGCCAAAACTACAAAGATTCTAGAGGAAACAACAGTTTATCTTTTGATTTGACACTTATGACCTTGGGTAAGCAAAAAATGTCTTAAACGAGTAAAAAAAAGGTAAGCATGCTAAGCATTCACAAGCTAGGGAAAGAACAAAATAAAGCTAGCCCATATGCAATAAATTAATATTGATGCAGCAATTAAGAAGCTAAAAACAACAAAAAACAGTAGTAGCCTTGCTTTATAAACAGGTGGTTATTTCAATATGCTAATACCAATGACAAAGCAGAAGGGGAGGGTGACACATGGTTGGTGGAAATCCATAAGCTCCAGTCCTAGCCCTGGCCACACTGCCACCACCCCACCCCGCCCACGCCCTGTCCATGTCCTGCCTTATGGCAACAGGACTCCTGGGCGGTGAAGGTTATGGGAAACGCAGTCACCTGTCAAGCTAGACAGGTCTCTATGCGTAGTGCTATGTGCAAACCTCTGCCCTAGGCCGGTATTTATTGGAGCGACTTTCCAATAAACACCAAGTGCGGCCCAACCACTCACAGTGTCTTTCCTCCATGGGAAGACAAGGCTGGGGCTGACACTAAGACAATAACTACATTTGAAACTGAGGAATTCAAATGAGAAAAGCAGCAGCAGCAAAAGCAAGTTACCTCCTGGTTTATAAGATGATGTTAGAATTTCTTGGAATAAAACTGGTCCAGGAAACTGTAGCCCATGATAACTATCAAGAGGGGCCTTGACCCCTGAGCAGGGCCCTGGACAGCCAGGCACAAATCACCCGAATGCTGGACGCCTGGATGAACTTGATGGGAACATTCCAGATTTCCTCCAGTGAAATATATATTCTTCACAAGGCACTGGTGTAAAACCGTATTGGAAGCCTCTGGAATATTTTGTTCATACAACTTGAGACAAAAGGGAGGAAGAAAGTCCCTACAATTTGCCAAGAATCCTTTCTCTCCCTAGAGGCTTTTATCTGGATCCTCCTCAAGATGGAAGCTGGGCGCGAGAGGTGGAAAAAAGCACCAAATATGCGACTCCTACTGCTGCTCTGGTCATAAGAGTCCACAAAAAGCCAAGGACTCAGAAAATTCCACCTCCGAGGATTTAAGTAGCAAAACAGTGGAAGAAAGAAAAAGAAAAGTGGATGGAGGAGGGCACCTAGAGAAAGGGGGACATGATGGACCACCCAGAACCCAACCAGGAGGACACAGCCAGAACCCTGAAATCGCCAACGAATAAAACAAGACATAATCCACATGGAAATGGGAAGGACATTCTATCTCTGAAAACAGTGAGGTTGCAGAAAAATCCTAACAGTGAGCATCCTGGCAATACAAGTCCAAGTTTCCCAGGATGTTGTCCCAGGACCATGTCCCAAAAACCTCAGACCAATTTGAGTAGGAGGGGAAGTCACTGTATAATCTACCCCCAAAGACCAAAATGGGCTCGAATTCTAAAGTGAAGACTGAGCCATCTCTTGGTGACTTCTGTTGGAAACATTTTGTTTTTGTTTTGGATGACAAAGTATTTAATAATTCATCAGAGTCCTAAAATAAATGTATGATAAAGTGATTTTTTTTTTTAAAGACCCAGGAACTCTGGGAGGGGAAGGGGAGGTCATAAGGGAAAAAGCCTGGAATAATCATCATCCATCCCTGAAAGTCAGGGATGGAAAGTGGTGCCTGAGCCCAGGGCAAGGCTGAGACCACAGCAGCTGCGTTCCAGGCCTGGTCTTCCAGGCATGGTGGGCAAAGGGGATCCATGGGGTGTAGGGAGAGAATGTTTGAGCTTCCACTTATGTTAATGTCTGACCCCAAAAAGGACATTAAGATTTTAAATTATTTAATACTAGCGGCCCGGTGCAGGAAAATTAGTACACTGGGGGAGGAGGGGAAGAAGGTTCCCTTAGCCCAGCCTGCACCCTCTTGTAGTCCGAGACCCCTAGGGGGATGTCTACCTCCTGGCTTACGGCAGTCAGACATCCTTAGTGATGCCAAGGAGGAGGGAGAGGCTCCCACCACCACCACTGAGCTCACAGCTATCCGCCTGGCTTGTGGCTAAGTGGAGCTCCCCCTGTGGGAGCACACTGACCACCATGGGGCAGCTCCTGCGTTGAGCATCTGCCCCCTGTGTGGTTAGTGCACATTATAGCGACTGGTCATTCCTGGTGGTTCTGCCATTAGGGTCAATTTGCATATTACCCTTTTATTTTATAGGATATAGACACTGAGGCCCTCCCTCCCTCACTGTTTCATATACAGATTGTCACTGCCCCCTCTCTCACTCACTGTGTCAGAGAGTCCCATGTCACTTCCTTTTGCAGAGAGACAGCCAGTAGAACCCCGCTGGCCATTTGCACTGTCCTGTTTCCTGGCCAATTCAGTGGAGAGAGAGTGTGTGTATAATGTCTAGTCTTAAACACTTGTAAACTTGGCAAGTGACTTAAAAACATTCCTGCAAAGAAAATTAGTAAAGGTAATCCTAGCTGTGGAAATATAAGCAGACAAGAAAATGGCTTAGTGGACACTCCTTCTCCTATCGTCTGATTTGACAGCCACAAGCTATGCGTATATGCCACTGAGCCCTTGAAATGTTGTTTAGTGTGACTCGGAAACTAAATTTAAATTTTATTTTATGGATATTTGTATTTAAAGCTGATACTCGTTCCATTCCTGGAAACCTCCTAAGTATATTGGAATGACTCTAGCATGTGAGTCTATTCTGGCAACTATGAAGTTTCTGCAATCTAAAAACAGATCAAGAATTTCCAATAACTTTCCGCTATGGAGTCAAGCCTGCCGTAAATGTGAAAACCCATGCTGACTTTAAAGGCTTGGTAGGAAAAGAGAACATAAAGTATCCCATTAATAAATTTCGATTATGTGTTGAAATGGTAACATGTTTAATATGTGGTAGTTAAAATATATATTACTAAAATTAATTTTGCCTTTTAAAATCGTTTTCAATATGACTGCAAGCAAACTTACACTCCCGTGAGTGAGTCGCATGAAATTCCTACCAAAGAGCCCTGGTGGGGGTGCACTGTTTTCTTAAACCAGATGACCCACCTTTGGGGCCCCAGAGGGTCTTGGGAAATGTTTAACGTTGTCTTACCTTCCTTGACGTTCTTTGCTTCATAGCAAGCTCAGCAGACAAAGCAAACGCGTATACAACCGGGCACAAGAACCACGGGAGTCATTTGGTCTGTGCCAGATGTGGGGCTGCCAAGACCAGCACTTACACTGGCAAAGCTCTCCCGACTTTAAAGGCACACGGCATCACTCTCAGAAGCTAATGTGAGAAACTCGCGGTGAAAACGCTGGGACATCTGCACGGGGCTGATGAAAGTAACAGCCGAGCAAGCACTTTTCCACGTGTCCTCGCCTCTGGTCCTCACGACATTCGTTGGACAGACGATGCCCCACTTCATAGGAGAGGAGCCTGGCACAGAGGGGCTGGGGCACATGCCCAGCTCACGTGGCCGGTATATGGTGGAGCTCATGTATATGGACGGCTACTCGGAGCTCCCAGACAGTCCTCAGCACTGGGGAGGTGACAAGGGACCTCACCATCCAGCAATAATTATATATATACTAGGGGCCCGGTGCACAAAAATTTGTGCACTGGGGGGGGGGGGGTGTCCCTCAGCCCGGCCTGTGCCCTCTCCCAGTCTGGGACCCCTCTGGGGATGTCCACCTGCTGGTGAGCATGGCCAGCCAGGGTGAGGGGCCAATGTCTCTTTGCAAGCTGGCCAATCTCCCCAGTGGAGACCCTCACCCCAGGGGGTGTGGCAAGCCTGGGTGAGGGTCTGAGGGCAGTTTTCAGGCCGGCCACAGCTCCCACTGACCCTACGGGCCACCCGCCTGGGAAGCTGATGGTTGGGTGGCACTGTCCACCCCATGGCCTCCCGGGTGGGGGCCCGCGGGGTCCGGCCACCTGTTCCCCACGCCCCGGA
>PVJC01023189.1:0-26611 GCA_004026665.1 Murina feae
AATAAGAAACTTTGGAGACAGTGAAAGTTTGTCTAAACTGTTGAGAGCTCAGAATTAGAGTTTAATTGGGATAGAAATCCTGCTAATAGCACCTGATGCCTGAAATCTGAGCACTCTACTTACAGGTTTTCCAGTTCGAGTTTTTGAAGACTGCCTATTAAAACATTCCTGGTTGGACCCTAACTGGTTTGGCTCAGTGGATAGAGCATCAGCCTGCGGACTGAAAGGTCCCAGGTTCAATTCCCGTCAAGGGCATGTACCTTGGTTGTGGGCACATCCCCAATAGAAGGTATGCAGGAGGCAGCTGATTGATGTTTCTCTTTCATCGATGTTTCTAACTCTCTATCCCCCTCCCTTCCTCTCTGTAAAAAAATCAATAAAATATATTTTTAAAAAACAACATTCCTGGTTGGAAGGTGTTTATATAGAAACCCGTAAGTATTAGGTATTTGTGTGTTTAGCATGCTTAGCTCCCTGTAAGGAATATGGAATAATGTTAAGTGCCTCATGTTCTCAAGAAGTTTGAATTTAAAAAAAAAAAAAAAGAAGAAATATAAATATTAAAAATAAAAAAAGAAGAAACTTGATTTTTAGGGGCAAAATCAGGCAGGCAGTCAAGCAGTTAGGAGCCAGCATTCCCAGATTGTAAGAGGGATGTCCAAGGATCAGGCCTAAACCGTAAGTCAGACATCCCCCAAAAGGTCCCAGATTGCGAGAGAGTGCAGGGACCCCCCCCCTCCAGCCTGAATTTTGTGCACTAGGCCTCTAGTAACTTATAAAAGCCAACAGGCACCCCCAACCAGTAAATATGCCTTTGAGTCCTTAAAACAATCTAGCCTGAGAGCGAACTACAGCTTCAGAGCTTTGCTCACTAGTTAGCCTCTCCAGCTCTATTTATTTACTCAAGTTTTCTTGGAGTAAATAAACCAGTGTTGGCGATCAGGCTTGTGATTTCACATCAGATAAGAAGTAGGAATTGGAATCAATAAGCAGAGTGGTGCTAGAAGGGAACATATCACAACATCCTAGGAGTGAAGGAGGGATCAGAACTCCAAAAGGCAACACCCCCAAAAAGAAGGTTAGAGAGCCCCACCTTTTTATTGTTAATCCTCACCCTAAAATATTTTTCCCATTGACTTTTTAGAGAGACTAGAAGGGAGGGGAGGAGGAAGGAAGAAAAGGAGAGCGAGAGATGTGAGAGAGACGTCAATTGGTTGCCACCTGCACTTGCTCCGATGAGAGGGCTGGGATCAAACCTGCTACTCAGAGAAGTGCCCTTGACCAGGAATCGAACCCAGGACCCTCTGGCGCACGGGCTGACACTCTAACCACTGAGAAATCCTGGCCAGGACAAGGGTCCTGTCTTATAAAGGATGATTTTAGCCTCACTGCTCTTCACAGTCCTGAAAGGTATCACTGGAGGAGCTTGGCTCACAACAGATAAAAATGACTTGATTGCCGGGACTGACCGGCAGTTCCTGAGCGACGGATGAACAGATTGCTCTAACACACGTTTCTGTGAAAGAGAAGGCTAAGCTACTACTTGGCTGCAAAACCAAGCAGCCCTGTTCGCCTGCCTTCTTTGGCTTTTATTGTCATAACAGGTTGAACTAAAATTAAGCTCTAGATACAATTAGCAGGGTAAGTATCCTGGAGAAAGTATATGCTTCTATAAGGTTGGATCTTTAAAGACGAAACATGGAGATTCTAGTGAAACACCCCAAGGGATCGGACTTGTTTGGAAAAGTCAAAGTAGGGGCTTCCACCTTAGGCAAGGTCCCCTCAGAGGCCCCTGACCTTTTGGAGATTCTCCTTACAGACCTTCCAACCAAGCCCAGTGCTCCCCCACACTCAATGCCCTTAACTAGCCTTTGCAAGCTTGTAAAGAAGGTAGGACAAAGTGTGGGAAGTCTCTGGAAAGGGTTACTCAAAAACAGTTTCAGCGTTTAAAGGCATGTATTTGTTTGAAAAACTAATTGTGCCCTGGCTGGTGAGGATTAACCAAAACGAACAAATAAACAAACAAAAAAAAACTAATTTGTGAGGGCCACGTTACTTCCCTAGGATGCCCCATAATGATGCTCAAAACTATGAGACATTGCCACTCACCTACTGTTTGAGAATGGGTGGTTCCTGTCCATTTGGGTAAACATACCTGGCGCTCGGGAAGCTGGGGTTCCACAAGCAAAAGCAAGATCCAAGTATCATGTGAGACATAAAGGAACCTAGAGATCATTCACTCAGTCTACGCCCCTGGCCGAAAGGTTAGGTAGCCAGAGGGCACCCATGCGTCTCACTGTAGAGGAGGAACTAAAGCCCATGTTCCCTGATATCAAGCTGGGGTGGGACCACCACATCACAGTCCTCCTTCCCTGGACAGACTCACAGCCCCTCCATCCCTTCTCCTCTGACCCACAGGCCTGAGGCACTCACCTGCAGAAAGCAGTGCCCCACCGGGGTGTGCTCCACAAGGGTGGCGTTGTACACCTGCCTCCAGAAGACGGGCTCATTGTCATTCACGTCATCCACGGTGATGCTCACCAGGCAGGCGGCAGACAGTGGGGGCTCTCCCAGGTCTTGGGCCACCACTCGCAGCTCTACAGCCTCCTGGACTTCTCGATCCAGACTCCGGAGAGTGCTGATCAGGCCGGTTTCGGGGTCTATGGTGAAGGATGGTCCGCACTCAGCCCCCGGCCGCTGAGCCTCTGGGCTGCAGCCCTCAGGGAGGTGGACCAGCTCATAGCGCAGCTTGGCGTGGCCAGTGCCTGCCTCGTCGGCGTCGGAAGCGCTCACCCACAGGACCGCGGTGCCAGGGGCCGCGGCCTCGGAGACTGAGGCCTGGTAATGCTCCTGGCCGAAGAGGGGCGGCTGGTCGTTGAGGTCGGAGATCCGGAGCAGCAGCGTCTCCTCCGTGCTCAGCGGCGGAGACCCTGCATCTGTGGCCACCAGTCGCAAATCATACAGGTCTCGGCTTTCCCTGTCCAGGGGCTCCTGGACGCAAAGGAAAAACACCCCTGGGGAGCCGCCAGGCCTCAGCGTGAAGGCCCCCTCTGCACCCTCCAAGGTCAGAGAGATGGTCTTGTCCCCAAGGCTCACATCGAGTCCCCCAGCTGCCTCCTTTTCCTCCTCCGGGTCACCGTCCGCATCGGACACCGACACTCGAGCCACGTAGTCGCCTGGCCGGGCACCTTCAGAGACCCGCGCTGCGCCCCCCTCGGTGAGGAAGAGCAGGTGGATGGCTGGCCGGTTGTCGTTCACGTCCAGCACGGCTATGGACACCCGCACGGTGGCGACCTCGGGCTCCGCCCCTCCATCGCGGGCCTCGACCACCAGCTGGTGCCAGGCCTGAGCCTCGCGATCCAGCGGCCTTTGCACTCGCACAGCGCCGCTCAGCTGGTCCACCGCGAAGTAGGCTGCGTCCCCCGAGGGCCCGCCGCCGCCGCCCGCCCCGGGCGCCTGCCGGGAGCGGAGGCTGTAGCGCACGCGGCCATTGGGCCCCAGGTCCCGGTCCGTGGCGCGCACGCGGCAGACCTCGGCGCCCGGCGGCGCATCCTCGCGCACCGCGGCGCGGTACTCGTCCTGCTCGAAGACCGGGGGGTTGTCGTTCTCGTCCAGGACGCGCAGCTCCACGCGCAGGCGGCCCGTGCGCCGCGGGCGGCCGCCGTCCCACGCCTCGATCTGCAGCTCGTGCGCCGCCGCCGCCTCTCGGTCCAAGCGCCGCAGCAGCACCAGGTCTAGGGGCTCCAGAGGCGACGAGGACGGCGGTGTCCCGGGGGTCCCGTAGCGCAACTGGAAGAAGGGCCCTGCGGGGTCCTCCTCGGAGAGGCCCGGCGGTGGCACCAGAGTGTAGCCCTGGGTGCCGAACAGCCCCGCGTCGGGGTCGTGGGCACCCGGCAGGCGAAAAGCCGTGCCCGGGGGGCTGAGCTCGGAGACGTCCAGTCGCAGGGAGTCCCGGGGAAAGCGGGGCGAGTGGTCGTTGACGTCGTTGACGCGGATCTCCACCTGCACCACGGCGCCCCGGAGGGTGGCGGCCACGAAGCCGTAGTGGTCCCGCCGCTCGCGGTCCAGACGCCGGGCGGTGCGGATGATGCCCGTGTCCGGATGCACGTGGAAGTCGTCCAGCAGCGGGGAGTCGTCTGAGTCCTCGGACAGAAAGAAGCCGCCCACGTCCTGTTGCTGCGCCGCCGGCAGCCCGGCGCGAATGTCGCCGACGAGAGTGTCCGGAGGCAGCCCCTCGTCCACCGACAGGCTGAGGTTGAACACCTGGGCAGAGGAGCCCGAAGCCGCCCACGTCCACGCGTGCACGAGGAGCCCGAGCAGGAAGCGCGGCCGCCCGGCGCCCCCGCCGCCTCCTCGAGCCCCGCGCCGCCGCCGCCGCCCTTCGCCCATCCTCCGCGCACACGGGCTCACGGCGCCGCCCGCTCCTTGGGAAGGCTCCCGGGGAACAGCCAGCTTGCGGTGGGATGGCAGGAAAACCCAGGCGCCCCTTCAGGCCCTGAGCCAAAGAAGAAAAGACTTGGTTTGTCCAGCAAACCGACAGACAGGCGCAGGAGTTGCCGAGATCACATCTGCAACTGGTGAGAAGGTGCCCTGCTCGCCGCTCACGCAGAGGGGGCGCGCTGGATGCCACTGGCGCTGCGGCCACCTCTCCGGCCCCGGGATTTCCTTAAAGGAATCTCACCTCCCCACCCCACCCCCTTCTCCTGTTCCTTCTGCTTGGCCGATCATTTCCCTCTGGTACAGTCAGGTGCATGTTTCTTTTGCCAAAAAGGATGAAATTATCTAATGCGCGCACACATAGGGGGCGGGGGGCTCGGCAGGAGAAAGGGGTGGAGTAAGGGCAGGGAGGCCGAGAGTGGGGGCGCCAAGCCGGGGCGAGGAAGCGGGGGAAATAAATGAGGGAGCGGCGGCTCGGGCAGCAGCGCAGTGGGCTGCAGGGGGGCGGCTGCTCCCCACGGCGTCTTGGGGCGCGGAGGACTGCTGGGCGCCCTCTGCGATTCAGCCTCGGGCGCCTCCCCTCTCCTCCCCGGCGTGTGACGCGGCGCCCGCGGGGGCAAGTTCCAACCTGCGAATCCCCGCTCTGCTGCAGGGCGTGTTCGCAGCTGGGCCAGGGACTGAGGAGAGGGGAGCAGAGGAGAAAGGACCCGCAGATTTGGGGGCGCCAGACGGGTGGGGACTGCGCAGGCGGGCATCTGCCCTGGATTTGCGTGCCAAGTGCCGTTGGCGGGGGAGGCGTGGGGAGGGGGCAGCCTCTCCGTGCCCTCCCTCTGCATCCGCTGGACTGTCAGGCCCCTTCCGCAGGCCAGGCTCTTGGCTCCCACTGCGCAGGGAGGGCGGGGGTTACAATCACTTTGGGGAGCCAAACTTGTGTTCTCCATTTGGCAAGGGAGACTGGCTCGTCCCCCGCGGAAGGACAGATGGAGGCAAGAGCCGGTGCACAGCTGCGGCCAGGATAACGGTGAAGTAGGGAAGGTGAGACGCGAACAGACCTTCGAGAGGCCCTGAGAAATCTGTGGCCCGCGTGGTGCAAGCCACACTTCACGGGGCCGCCTTGCTGCCCAGGGACACAGGAGCGTCGCCACTCCCCGCTGCCCCCAAGAACGACGACCATGGGTTTGGCTTGCGAACACTTTTTGTATGTTCAGCGCCATCATGACGCTTCCAGGGTGTTTTCAGATGCGCATTTATGGGCTGAAAGACAGGATGGCTGAGGCCCCGCCACCTCCCAGCGCTCCACTGTCGCCTCTGAGCAAAGAAGTCTGAAAGCAGGGCCACTATCCATACCAGCTTCAAAATAGTTTGTGGCTGAGCCCCAGAAAAATGCCAATACATGGCCACCGTCGCAAACTTCCCGTAAATTGTCCATGATAACTGGTAGAAATGGATCAACGTCGGCCTCTAATAAAGGAAGCCGGGAGAAGGACTCCGGCCCTCTGAGGCACGGCGGGCCACATTTGAGCAAACAGCTTCTGCAGTTTTGCATTTAAACTGGAGGGAGGTATTAATTTTCTAGATACTGTGGTTCTCCTTTGGGGAGGACCAAAAACCCTGCATAGTGGTCCCTTGAGGCAACGGTAAGATGCCTTTTCAATACATCGCGGAGTTATATATAATCATTGCCAATCTACCACACCATTCATCTCCACCCTTGCCTCATAGTAAGAAGACAGTTTTATAGCAGCTAATGCCAGATGTAAATGGAGACGTTATTAAAATAAACTCAGCTTCCTTTCACCAGTAAAGCCTACTTACCATGAAGGAGATTTGTTAAGAATCTTTAGTCTTCTTTCCCCTTAACCTCTTCAGGCTCACCCTAACTAGTCCTCCTGCCACCGTTCTTGCCCCTTGTAGGTAATTCTCAGCCAAGCATTTGGATTGATGGGTTTAAACTTGGCAATGTATTGACAGCCTGATGTGGCCCAGTGGTTGAGTTAAGATCTATCAACCAGGAAGTCATGGTTGGATTCCCAATTGGGGCACATGTCCAGGTTTCCAGCTTGATCCCCAGTAGGGGGCATGCAGGAGGCATGCAGGGGGCAGCTGATCAATGCTTCTCTCTCACCATTGGTGTTTCTCTCTCTCCCTCTCCCTTCCTTGCTGAAATCAATAAAAATATATTTTAAAAATAAAAATGAACTGGCCAATATATTTCCATTATACTTGGATTATCATTCAGACTCCTTTTAATAGTACAAGACCTAAGCTAACATGGCCTTATCCATCTTTCTGACTTCATCCACTCCGGACCCAGCTGCACTGCCATCTCTCTGGTATTGATACCTGTTATGGATTGAATGTTTGTGTCTCCCAAGAATTCATAGGTTGAAATTTACCCCCTAATGTGATGGTATGATGAGGTGGGACCATATGGAGGTGATTAGGATCTGATGAGATCCTGGGGTTAGTGCCCTTATAAAAGCTATGAGAGAGCTTGCTGCTACCTCCCCCTGTGAGATACAAACGTTGTAGGCAGTGGCAACTAGGAAGAAGCCCTAGCCAGAACCTAACCTTGCACCCTGATCTCCAGTGTCTAACCTCCAGAGCTATGAAAAATAAATATTAGTTGTGTATAAGCCACTCAGTCTGTGGTACTTTGTTACAGCAGCTTGAATGGACTAAGACAGCCTAAGTTTGAATTGTTCAAACCTTTCTGTGCCTGGCAGTTACTTCTTCTGTTTTGCTAATATTTGGCTCTTTCCCTTTTAGGTTTCAACTCAAATGCTTAGAGACCTTCGTTGACCACCTTAGCTCAAGCAGGTTCTGCACCATAAACCCTGTATCTTTATATACATCTCATTCTCAGCACCTATCCGTACCTTAAATTAGCTTATTGTATTCATTTGTTTATTTGATTATTGTGACCTTAACCTTCTTTGCATACTCTAAGCACTATTGTATCCTAGCACCTACAACAGCGTGTAATAGAAATGGGTTTATATTCACTAAATATGTGTTGGAGGAGTGGATGAATGGTTGAGTGAACTGACGGTGAGATGAAGGGTAAGTCTGCTAAAGGAGGAGTTTGAAGCCATAGCTCAGAATTAATTCGCCATGAGATCCTTTACTCTGATGAATTGTATCCTCACAATTTACTCATTTTAACCAGTCTCTGGGGGCTTCATGGACTTATTTCTGAACTGCTTCAGTGTATTTTGCAAACTGTACTATTATCGAATATTTACCTGAGTCTAAAAATAAAAGAAAAGCAGCTAATTGTTTCTGCATCTTTCAATTCTTTGTAACAGTGGTTTCGTTTAGAAACAAAAGAAAAATCGGGAACTTCAAGCATCAATTTTTCCATTAGTTTCTAAGCTCTCCTGCCCATTTCTCAATACTATACCCCTCATTGAGTATCCTGAGCAGCGTCCTAGCAAAGAGAATTCAATTTAGTTGAGTAAACAAAATAAGAGTATTCTCAAATATGCAAAAAAAGAAATAGTTTTAGATAGCACAGGAGCCAACAGCCTGCAAGAAATAGGTGAAGGTCTGACCCTTGAGAGAAGAGTCAGAGAGAAACTGGCAAGAATTGGGGCTTTGAAGTGAGCAATTCTGGTTCTGTTCTATGATTTGGGGCAGATTATTTCAACCTTGTTAAGCCCCAGTCTCCTCTTCTGTAAATGGGGGTTAAAATATCTAATCTACAAGAATGTTATGAGCCTTAAGTGAGACAGTGTATATGAATTAGCCCATATAAGTCATTCATAAATATTATTTCTCTTGCTCTCTGTGTGATGAAATATTTGGGGGTGAAGTGTTTTGGGACTCTCAATAATATCAAACTCTGACTTTTTAGCCCCCCTATTAAGGCGTGGAAAGGGAAACTGTAAAATTCCCAGTGTCATGAACAGACCCTAGCATGGGCAAAAAGGCCCAGAGCAGATCTTCAAGTAGAAGTAGAACAGGAAGTCCATTGTCAAAACATTTTCTCCCAGATGGTAGACGGTTCTTAGCTTTGTAAGTCTAAACAGTTACTAAGTGCTCAAAGCACCTCAAATCAACCTTTTAGGAAAATAATTACAATTATTATCTCCATCTTACAGATGAAACTGAGGTTCAAGAACATTGCAAGTAACTTGACCAAAGTCACAACACAGGTGTAAGTGTTAGAATCTAAGCCCAGATAGCACTGCTCCAGTGTCCGCGGCCTTTTGAGCTCTTCATTGGTCATTTATCGTCTCTGTGATTTTTCTGCTTAAAGCAGGTTGTTTGGCTTCTGAATTCTCACTGAAATCAAACAGTGAAAGAGCAACAGTTTTGGAAAGACCCAGGAGAACAATGGAAAAAAAGAAATTTGGACAGCATCTTTGTGTGAATGGTGGATGGCTCAGGAAAATAGCCACAGGAAATAATTCCCCACAGATACCAAGGGACCACTGTAGCTAAGTTTTGGGGGAATCAAAAGTTATAAAAAGATTTTCAACTGTGTGGGAGTTGGACCCCCTAACTCCCATGTGTTCAAGGATCAACTGTAATTATTTTCTCTGACTCTTTGGGAAGATGCAGAAAAACTTGACGTTGACATTTCATCATATGGTTGGAGACAAGTATAATAGCTTATCACTAAGTAAATTTAGATACGCTGTATCGAATCATATTTTTCAAATCCTGTAAAAGCTGGAATGTAAGAGTTACAGATACTAAAGTTCCTGCACATTTGAAGATGATC
Organism: Murina feae; assembly: GCA_004026665.1. Classification (NCBI taxonomy): domain Eukaryota; kingdom Metazoa; phylum Chordata; class Mammalia; order Chiroptera; family Vespertilionidae; genus Murina; species Murina feae. Next base: position 9,167 of record PVJC01023189.1, read on the forward strand.
CTGTAAATAGGTCTGAGACAGAAGCCCTAGCTAAAGTAATTTCTGCCTAATTTCCCCCCAAATCCACTTTTCTTTCCTAAATTGCTTACTCTCCTTACCAATAAGTGGTAAAGCAGACTAACTTCTCCCAACTCCCTCCTCAACTCCAGATGGCCTGCACGGGCCAATCAAACCTGCTCAAACACATAACCTTTGAGATTTGGCTTGTCTTTCTTTGGTGCATGCACGCACACACACCATCTTGGTTTTCCCAAAAGCCTTTCTTTAGATGAAATAATCCAGCTCCTTATTTCCCCAACCCTTTAATCATTTTGTTTCTCTTCTCTGAACTCTTTCCAATTTCCCTATTGATTGTTTAAGATGTGGAAACCAAAACCACACACCATTTTCTAGCAGAGTCTATACACTGCCAAACCCAGGGAGGCTTACTTTCAAAGCCAAGTCCAACAGGTTCCTAACAAGTGGATGTGAGAACAGGTGTGACACCCCCAATTTCAGGAAAGAAATGCCTTCAGAGTAGATAATTATTCAGTGTACTAAGGTAAGTTACTTGCTTTCACTCAGAGGGGTTTTTAGAATATTCACATATTTGTATAAGCCAGTGTGAAGGATATAGCTAGTGAAGAAAAAGCTAAGTAGCATTTAATCCTGCCCATATATTTCTAGGTGTAATTGGTCTTTGTGTGAATTAAAGGCAGCTGATCTCTTTCCTGGGACAAAGCAAAGTTGTCTGAAATACATACAGATAATATATGTTATAATGATTCCAGGAAAGAGAAAGCAAAGGAAATGCCCAGGACCCTGCCAATCCCACAAATATTCAGTGAGAAAAACACCTGGATTCTCCCCAAGCCACAGCTGTTCAGTTGGAAAACGCCTGGATCCCATTGAATCAAGGCAGTCGGGGGGAAAAGAACCACATCCGGCCAGAAGTGTCTCCGCACTGGGACAAGCACACATGAATCCTATTTGATCAAGACACAGCTCTTTTGGAAATAAATGGATCCTGCTGGATTCGAGTACAGTTCATGATCTGCACACACAGATGGGAATGTACTGGGTACAAATACGATCTGTGAGAAACTCCTTTAATACACAGACATTTGGGAAGAAAACTTCTGCCACAGATTCTTGGCTGTGTCAATATCACAGTTGTTTTTCTCATGGAACACATGTGAACATGGCAGGGCTGCTCCTTGATTAAGTTTCCTGGATCACATAGGATCTGAAGGTTTTGCCCTGATTCTTCAGAGTTAGCAGTGTGTACATGTAAAGAGAAATATGCAAGATTGAATGTCAACCTTGTTTTTCTTTAGTATGATCAACAGCACAGTAGCATAATCATAATAGGAATGTTCCAGGCCTTCCTGAGCACACGTGAATTGAGGAGGGGAAAGGAAACATTATTTCTATCTTACGATTCATATTTTCCACATATTTCTATTTTTTGACTTAAACTTCCTTTGCATCTAATACATTTTCCAAATTTTTTTCAGCAATTTATAATTCAAATACCATCATTGGTCCTGAAACTAATCTGAAAATCAGGCAGATGTTTGCACAAATTAAATAATGAGTGACTTTACCCACCTGAAGGCATGCAGAGGTTTCTTATAGCTGCTATCATTTGTAAGGAGTGAATCAGTGCTTATATTTTTAAGGATGTTTTGCGATTGCAGTCTGAGCTAATCCTGAGGAGAGAACCTGTGTTTTGAGAAATCACGGGTTGGAGATGAGGGCTCTGGACTACTAAGGTCTCAGGAGAGTCTCTGTGACCCAGTGACTTCCCCAGAAAATGCAATTGCCATCCCTGGAGAGGTCAAGGTAGAAACTGCTTCCTGAACTCAGGTGCTCCTCATCTTTCCTCTGTGTGTTGCCAATTCCTTATTTCCCATAACTATTTGTATAGTGTGAACAGAGAGAGAAAAATAGATGATTAAATCCCAGAAGCTCTTGGCTTGGCAAGATGCATTCAATGAATAAACCATAGTCTTTCTGGAAAGCAAGCCTAAGTCCCATGGTCAATAATATCCGTTCTGATCATAGCACACAGTGTTTTCACCATTACACTGAACTCCAGAGTATTTACTACTTCCTGTGTCTGTAAATATGGGTTTTTTGTTGTTATTGTTGTTGTCATTGTTGTTTCTTTCCTCTGCTCTCATGGGCATTTATTTCTGACACTTTATTTATAAATCCGGCTTCTGAGTTTTTGCTGTGTGCTTTGCCTTCAACATCCCCTTGGAAGACCTTCAAGGGGATGTGTTTTGACCCCCAGCCCACCTGCTTCGCCTGTGGGCTTTGTTCACTATTCTTTTCTTCTTTTAAGCCCTGGCCTCCAATCCAGGCAAAACAGGCAAGCTTAAAAATGACCGCCATAGAAAAATGCACTATAGAGGAGATGCTGTAAAGACCCAAAGACACAGGAGAATGTTAAATGTTGGGAAGCAACCATCATCAATCAGAGAGGCAAGTGTTCATTTTTGAGCAAGTGTGCGGAGAGGAAAAATGCAGAGCCATACAAGGCTGCAGAGAGGCACATAGCTGCCAATCCTTGAACTTTGTAGAGGACTATGCTTCCCATCCCTCCTCTGTAAGCATGTCATCAGCAGCAAAACAATGGATTTGTGAATTATTTGGGACCTCATTTTCCCTTGCTCCTAGACATGCATCCTCATAGTCCCCTGTGGGAGTTAAAATTATGCTCCTCCAAAGAGCTCCACATCCTAAGCCCCTAAACTCGTGAAGGTGTTACCATACATGACAAAAAGGACTTGTCTGATTTGGTTAAGTTAAGGATCTTGAGACTGTCCAGGTGGGTACAGTGTCATCACAAAAGTCTTTGTAAATGAAAGAAGGGTCAGAGTCAGAGCAGGAGATGGAAGCTGAGGTCAGTGTGAAGGAACAATGAGAGAAATAATTTAGGCAACCTTTAGAAGCTGGAATAGATGAGGAAATGGATTCTCCTCAGCACCCAGATGAAACCCTGATAGCACCCTGACAGCACCTTGATTTTTGTGAATTTGTTACAGCAGCAATAAGAAACTTATACGTCCCTCCACAGTGTCAAGGGCAGTTTGCCCTCTTTCCTGCCTCCTCCATGATAAATAGCAATGTTTCTAGTGCCTGTTGTCTCTCAAACATCTAAATGCTCATTACAAAGAAGATGGAAGTTATCATGGCATTGGTCTTGCTTCCAGCCAACAGTATCTCAAGGGGTTAGTTCCACCTGGCAATTTGAGCAAATTCATTGCAGGGAATTGGTTTCTTACAATGTCACATTGGGTGTTGGGTTTTTATCTTTGATTTAAACATTCCCCATAAGTTTTATCTTTTTATAAAATGTTTTAGAAAATATCTGCAAAGAAAACCCATTTAAAAGATTAAAAACTACTGTGCACAGAAAACACAACCACAAGTGTTAAAATCTTAACTAGACCTGCATTTGGGGTACTACTGAGAGGTAGCCACAGTTTATCTAAGGGCGACAACAGAGTCTTTGAGAAAGGGTTAAGAACACAACATTTACTTTTAAAGCAAAGTGCTTGGCCCATCAGCCAGAAAATGGTTCTGGTTATATTGTGGAGAGAAATAAATCCTGACTGTGCAAACAGTCTAAGTGTTATATAATGGGCCATGAAATCAACTCAATGGTGGGGTCACTGGCCTAAGAGATAGGAAACCTGCTAATGCACACAGAGAGAATCTGTTTCTTTTCACCTCCTCATACCCATTCTAAATGCAGTGGTTTTCAAACTTTTCTGACCCACTCTAAGAAACACATTTTATATCGTAAATCACTATACACACACACACACACACACAATGTAACTGAAACTATAGTTTTATGATACCCTACTTATCCTTACAATGTGAAATGCACTCAAATGTTTCCTAATTTTTATTATTTCATTTTATTATTATTTTTCACTATGTGGTCATGACCTGCAGCTTAAAAGCACAGATTTCAATGGTACGCTTTATCGCTACAGAATTTTCTTCCAAATGACTATAAAGAGTTTTTTCATTATCACAAAGTAATTTCAAATAAAATAATACTTTGGAACTGGTTACCTTTAAGGTCTTTCCCAAATTTATCATTTTGTAGTGTTTTTTGTTGTTGTTGTTGTTGTTTGTTTTTTCTCAAGAGGAACATTATTTTATTCAAAGTTCCTTTTTCAATAGAGAAGCAAGGATGGACAACTTGGAAACTTTGCTCCAGTAAATTTATTTAAATAATAAATACATGTTTTTTTCTGAGATAATTTTGACACTTTTTGTTCTTTAATGATTCATTCCTAACCCAAATCAGGAATTACTGAAAGTATTGTCACATTTGCAAGGGGGCAGGGGGAAGGGGCCCAATGGTATTTGTGAATTTTGAGTTCAGGAATTTGGGAACAAGAGTCACTCTGTGGGGACAAAGCATTGTGAGTCACTCCCTGGGAGCATTTTGATTTATGATCTTAGCCCATATCACCTTGAAAATCACCGTCCCTCCTCATCGCTACACAGGCTCTAGATAGGTGATATCAGCGTCCTAAACTCAGAGAAACCTGCTCGCCTTCACTTTGACTTCAATGATTATGCTTCACAGCACTCTTCTCCGATTCTTGCCCATAAAATAAAAATGACACTAAACATTCAGGACTGAGGAATAGTTAATAAGCAGTACTAACCCTACTGAGATGCAAAACAATAGCAATCACTCAGCAGTTTGCAGAGCGGCGACAGATTCCAATTTCCCCTTTCCCAAAGACGCTCTCCTCATTACCAAGCAAAACCAACCCCTTAACTTGCCCAAGATCTATAGCTAGCTGGGTGACCTCATCAGTTTGCATCCCTGAAGGGGACTCTAGCAGGTGATGCGGAGAGCAGCGAGCTGACATATGGAGACATATTGCCTCAATAGGCTGATTCACCAGGCCAGCTAATTTCCCTTCCATGTTAAGAAGAGCAATTAGTTTAAATTGCCATATATCAACATGACTTTGCTCTTGCCCCCATACAGCAAGTCAATAAACGATAATGTAAATGAGTGTCTCCAGCTACTTTGATTGTAAAAAATTAAAGACGACAGAAAAATTAAAGCTTACTTGGAACTGAGGCAGGTCACAGTTCCAGGCTTCACAATAGGAAACATATTATTTTGTTATTTTTGAGGAATTATCATCTACCAGTTACCTAGTCTTTTGGGGATCCCTACACAAGCACATTATAGGGCTATATTGAACTACCACAAGGGGGCGTGAGAGCCAAATTCTTCCTGCTGGCATTCCAGAAAGAAATTTGTGGAGACCTATTATATTATTGCATTAGGAACTCAAGGAATAAACTTGTAAGATAAAATCCCTTCCACAGAAGAACTCACAATCTAGGGAAAGCAGATAACTGAAAAGTGAATTACATTTCGAGATAGATAATGCTACAATAGAGTATGCCAAAAGCCTGTGAAACTTGGGACAGCTTCACTGTCATTCAGATCCACTCTAGCTAAGGCAGTTCATTGTTTCAACCATCTCTCAGCAACAACCTGAACATCCTTGGCCCTTGACCCTTCTGAGGCCCCAACCCCCTGCACGGCCTCTCCATTCCTCGTATCTTTTTAAATTAATCCTAACGTCTTTCCCTCTTGTTTTGTCTTCTTTGAGATGCTGCCTGGCCTCATAGGTAACCTCCTCACTCTGTATCACATCACTGCTGTTTCTTTTTGTAGCACTTAACCCTTTCTGGTTCACGATTAAACCTTTATTTAATTATGTTTATTGTCTGCCTTTCTTCTGAAATGCAAGATCCTTGTGTATGTTATTTACTTCTCTATCATCAGTGCCCACAACAGTAGAGAATGGACTTATGAATTAATGCAGGTTGACACCCTTTCAAATCTGTAAATTTCGACCCAGTTGGGTCCTCACAGGTGTTCAACAAAACTTTAAATCAACAAATCTTATTCCTTAAGGCATAAGAACGCCTCCCTCATTCCCTTCTGTTAACGACCCCATCCCCCAGCCCTATGGCAATGCTCCTAAAGGGCTTGAATGTGTTTCCAGCAGCCACATCTAAGGCACTGTCAAGAAGGTATCTTATTTGACCTCTGCTCCCTTAGACAGTGCTCAGCAGTCCCTCCTTTAAATGTGTCTCCTTGTGGCTTACACAAATCTTTTCTGGTTTTCTTTTCCCAGATTTGCTGCATGGAAATTGCCTTGGACAGGACCCAAGCATGTGTATTTTTGTGTCTAAGAGCCACAGGTAATTTTAGTGCACAGGCAAGGTTAACAACCACTTCCCCTGCCTTTCTTCTCTTCTCATTTTCTTGTCCAGGGATGGTTTTTAATATTTTGTGTGTGTGTGTGTGTGTGTGTGTGTGTGTGTGTGGAGAGGAAGGGAGTAGATAAAGGTAGGACTAGACAATTTCCCTTATAACGATCTTTTTATGGCGAACACATCTCTTTTGCTTGGATTACATGTTCCTAAATTGCTACAATAAGAAATTTCAAGATTCCCTTATGCACAGTTTATATGAAAGCAACTGTAAAATGCATATATTCATGGCTTACATGTGATTCAGAAAATATATGAGTTGCCATAAAGAGAATATTTTTTATGGCCAAGGGGATCATGTTAGAGGGCTAAACTATCTCCCACTACTGATAGCACATGCCCACTCCACAGCTTTGGCTTTCTAGACCCTAAGTGACCCCGAACTGTGACTTTTAAGATTACACATTCTTGCCGTAACTGGTTTGGCTCAGTGGATAGAGTGTCAGCCTGCGGACTGAAGAGTCCCAGGTTCGATTCCGCTCAAGGGCATGTACCTTGGTTGCGGACACATTCTCAGTGGGAGGTGTGCAGGAGGCAGCTGATCGATGTTTCTTTCTCATTGATGTTTCTAACTATCTCTCTCCGTTCCTCTCTGTAAAAAGATCAATAAAATGTATTTTTTAAAAAGCACTATTGCCCAGCCAAAATTGCCACACACAAAAAAAGATTACACATTCTTTCCCCCTAATTCTCAGCTGATACCTAATCTTCTACAAATGATATTTGATAGGCCTCTCAACTCCAATAAACAATTTTCTCCCCTAAACTGACTTTCTATCTCTGACAGAATCCATTCAGTTATAATAATGTGGTTATTTAACCAGTCACCTCACTTAGGACTTCAAAACAATCATTGAGTCCTACTCACTACACTTTTAATTATGGTTCAAATCTCTTCTGTATCTCTGACATTGCTATAATCGAGATGATTAGGTCTTGTTTAAACCTTTGGAATGGCTTCTTTGACTACCTAGCCTGCCTTAAGAATCTAAACATGCTCCCTCAGTTCCATTGTCAACCTACAAACTACTGCCATCGCTATCTTCCAGGACCTAGGCATGCACTCACTCCTCCAGAAATGCAAACTCCTGAACGATCAGTTGGTTTTTCTTTGCTGGCGAGTTTTATTTCACACGCTAAAGTTCTTCCATAGCTTTTATTCTGACTTCCCTACAGCAATTCTGCCCAATGCCATTTTAAGTCAAATTTCTGTATCAGCAAAGCTCAGAAACACTGCCATCTTGTGATCACAGAAGAAGGTGGAAAGCAAACTGATCCTCCCTTTATAAAATTTTTATAAACAAGAAGAACTAAGGTCTAGAAGATTCTCTCACCACTTCCCTTTCCCGGGCCTTAAAACAGACAGCATTCAATCACCAGCAGAAATGCTAAATTATGTCTCTACTTTTAGTGACTCTTTTGTAGATTTAATGACTCTCTTTTGTAGATTGATTTCCCTAAACGAGATAACCTAAGGAGATTGAAGGACACATTTATATAAGAGCCACTTGCAGGTTCATTTACTGGTTTGGAAAACTTTTTAAAGTCTTTTATTTTAAGAAACTAAGGTGAGTTTCAGACCACAGTTGTCAGCTCTGTAAAGGCAGCAATGTATTGACTTCATCAGCAATATAAATGTGAAAAGTCCTAAAGAATTACTTATTGAAAGAATAAATGAATAACTGGACATAAATATGGTGACAACCTCAAAAGTAGTGCCAAATGTGTTCTAATATTTTTATATAACAGTCACTGTTTTTCAAACTTTCAAGTCCATCCTGAAATGTTGGCATGCCATATAATCTTGATTGCATAAGAATCAATAATAACAGTATCACTCCACCCCCTTTTCTGTGGTCATACAAACATTTATATACATATATAAATTTTGGTGTTTTTGTTTTATTTTCTTTACAAAATTTGGGCTACTTATTTCTCACTTAATTACCTAATATATTAAGAACACCCGTCGTAAATAGACATGGATTTAACTAATTTTATTATTTTTTTCAACCTTACCTTAATTAAGTGATAAGTAACTCAAATTTTGTAAAAAACAAAAATAAAATAAAAACACTAAAGTTTATATATGTCTATAAGTGTTCATTAGGACCACAAAAAAAAAAAAAAAGGTAGAGAGATATCGTTATTACAGTTGGAACAGTGGAATTTGGGGAAGGAGGAAGTGGAGGCCCATAATTAACCATATTACTCTAATTATCTCGCATTACTTTTTTAATTAAAAAATATCGGTGTTATAAACTCAAAAATCAATTATATATAAGCTAAATCTTCAAAGTAAACACTGGCTGAGACTCCTATCACTCCAAATAGCCAAAAAATAAAAATAAAAAAGTTAAAGTTAGAAAAACTTCCATGATCTGGTTCCAATCCATTTATTTCTTTTCGTTACTTGTTATTATGGAACATTTTAAACCTATACAAAAGTAGAAAGAATAATATATGAAAATACCTGACCTAGCTCCAACAATCATTAGACATAAATGAGTCCATGATGGAGGGTTGGAGAGGGGAAGTGACCTGCCCAGTGACACACCAAAAACACGTTCAGAGGAACTGTTCAAAGACTAAGTAGGCATAAGTGGGCAGAAAGCACAAGGAAAACACAGAAAGTCTCACATTCTTTTTGATGCTGCTTTGAAACAAACACAAAACACCACCTTTGTCAAACTCTTCTTTTTCCTTTCTTTGACTCTTTCTCAGTTAATATTCCACCCCCTCCACTAACTTCTTTTTTAAGTCTGTTCTCCCAATGATTGCTTTCAAATGACTTACTAGTAGAACTGGATTTCTCATAAGCAGTGTAGTAGCCACTTGGGGGATTTTGGGTCCATAGAAATAAACTAAACTGTTTTGAAAAGTCATCGGTCATTCTGAAGCTCATTTGTACTATGGGCCATTATAGAATAAATGCTTCACAAATAATTTGTTTTTCACAGAGTCAATAACTAATTACCAGTTCACGCCCCATAAATAAATCAATATTGAAAAGTAAGTCTAAGTGAATTTGTCACGGAAACGATCGGCTGACCAAGCAGACAGCAGACCCCGGCATGACTGCTTGGCTTAGTTGCTCTCTTTCCATTTCTTTCTTAAGCTGCCTACCCCTCTGTCCACTGTGATTATGATAAAGTCTGAAAATGGAACAGGTAGACAAGATTAGTCAAAGATGTGAATTTAAAAATTATTGCTCTGAGATGTTTTCTGGCTTTTGAGTAGCTGAGAGATGAAGCAGGTTCCATGATCAGAATTCACACTCAGCAATAGCCTAAAAAGAGAAGGATTTGTAAAATGAAATCATGGCACTGATCCTGTCAGGAACTCCATTAATTTAAGTGCTTGAAACAATTTAACATTGTCTCTGAAACTCGATTCTCCTTACTCTCCTTCAGGATCTTCACCATTCTTTTATTTATTTTTTAATTTTCATATTTGCCTTTATTGTTGGAAGTATTACAGATGTCCCCTTTGGTTTTTGTTATTTGTTGTTGTTGCTGTTTTTATTTTCCCATTGACCCTGCCTCCTCCCAAGCCTTCACCACACTAGTGTCTGTGTCCATGGGCAATGCATATACACATTTAAGTTCCCCAGTTAATCTCTGCCTTCCCCTCCCCCCCCCTCTGAGATTCCACAGTCTGTTCCATGCTTCTATGTCTCTGGATCTATTTTGTTCATCAATTTATGTTGTTCATTAGATTCCATACATGAGTGAGATCTCTGGCTCTGTCTGGCTTATTTCACTTAGCATAATACTCTCTCATTAAAAAAAATAAAAATTTGCCCTGGATGGTGTGGCTCAGTTGGTTGGAGTGTTGTTACATACACCAAAGGTTGGTGGGTTCGATTCCAGGTCAGGGCACATACCTTGATTGTGGTGTTCAATCCCCAGTCAGGGTGCTTGTGGGAGGCAACCAAAATGTTTCTCTCTCTCAAATAAAAAAAAAAGTTTTGAAGGCAAAGGGGCCAACTCCAGCCACAATGAGGACTGTGCCCAGGCCAGTGGCAGATTCGAGAAGGAGTACAGGTCCTTCTTTCCTTTTCACCCTGCCCTGTCCCTCTCACATCAGTTCCATTTAGCTGAGTTTGACTTGCTTGTACATACAATGCAATGCTGACTGGCCCAGGAATTTTGGGAAGTTCCTTTATTAATAAAACACCCCCAATTTGGGTCCTATAAATTCAGATTTTTTATGACTGCTGAGCCCTGGCCAAAAACAAGTATTTTTTGCAAGACAGAGTTGAAAGCCAAAATAAATAAACGATCAGAGGAAATAAACAGGTAGCCCACTATAAAACCAGAGGTAACGGCAGCCTAGGTCTGGGAGGGCAGTGGGGCACCTAACAATCGATGTATTTTCTTCATTCCCAGTGAATCCTCAGAGCTCTGGTTGCCCAGGGCTTTTTACCCAATGAATCAATGCCATTCATTGTTTCCAGGAAGAGAGTGGGTAAGAACAATTAATCATTTTACATCAGTTAACGTGCTAAATTAATTTTTGTACACCTGTTACAGAAATAACAAACTGGAAAGCAATGCATCTGTTTACCAGAGTCTGGCTTTGTTAAGAGACAACAGGATTTGCATCTCCTAAAGCCCAGAGAGTGGAGGACTTAGGTATTGGGCTCATGCTGCAAATGGCCTTAAGAGGAAGAACACACCGCGGTGCAGAGTTTTCTTCTGCACAGGGAAGAGAGGGCAACCCTCTGGGACTGGAGGGAGAAGGGTGGAGGAGATGGGAGAGAACAGTGCAATGGTCCGTCGGTGCCCCACCCCACCACATCCCTTGTCATTGTCATCTTACTACCAGAAAGAGGCAGTGTTGAAACCGCAAACATTTAGGCCCCAAAGCACAGCGGGCCCCTGCCCCAATTCCTGTCTGTGGCTCTAGAAGACAGCTTCATGGAGGACCCTGTGATGACATGAGCCACCGGAGACACGAATAGTGGTGTCCCAGAGCTCCAACATGGGAAGGAAGTGTGTGCATGTCTAGGTGTGTGTATACAGGGGGCGGGCCCAGAACAATTCTACTTGAATCTGTTTAAATCCTCACCTGACTATATTTCATACCAGAAGTGATTGAGTTGTGCTGAGCTGCAAGATTATCTTTTCCCCAGAGAAGGCAGAAACAGCGGCTTGAGGACGAAGTTGACTTGTGTAAAAAATGTTAACCAAACTGAGTCTTAAAGACTATCTACAGTTCCTCTCCTTTTGTTACTGTTTAGTAATTGATTTCCAGGAAGTGGTTTGTGCTCCTTTCCTTTGCTCTGCATTGCTGGCTGCCAGGGATTGTTTTGATGGAAACAGAATCAGGAACCTACAGCTTTTAGTCTCTCAACCAGGCCTAGGCATCTGGCTTTTCTCGGCATGGTCTGCCCTCTGCACGTGGCAGCCATGTAGAAAGAAGAGTGTCTTAAGCCTCCCCTAGCGTATGGCTCAGTGCTTGCTTAGATTCTAATTTTAAATGGATTCCCTGTGGGCAGAAATGTGGGCGCTGTATTATTTGCTGAGCAGGTCAGAAAATTCCCTCCTGCTGGCAATGCTGTCCAATCACTGATGCCCCTGGTCTTCCATGAGCACATCAGCTCACAAAGCCCTTGCATCTGTCCATTCCTCAATACTTTATAATACCAATTCAGTTTCCAAGAATTCTTACTTTTGCTTCTACTACTCCACCTCTCTGGCTGACTTAGACTTTCTCAAATTGAAAGTCTTCCAGAGAGCTGTACGGGAGTGAAAAGATTTTTTTGAAGAACCAATTTCCAATCCTGTAGAAAAGAAAGTATCAGCCTAGAAGTGTGTTTTGGTGACATAGGACATATTTTTATAAATGTGGTCTTAGTAATGAAAGCTCTGGAATTAAAACGTAAAACTTCATAGCGAGAACTTCCTCTAATTTGTGACCTGTGGATTCAGTGGAGCTATCCATCACAGCATTCGGGGAAGCCCCTCCTTCTGAAAATGAAGAGTTGGTCAAGAAGGAGCGTGTCCATTCTGGACAGGCATGTACTGAATCTGCTGAGCCCTGGAGCCCCGTAGGAGTCGTGTCTCCAGCCGGGGAACCTGTGCTGGCCGTGGTCTATGCCAGACACTCCACTCACTAGTGCTGAGCTCCAGGGCCCTGGGGTGTCAGGGCAGATGGATTCAAAGTCCAGGGTCACTGCACTTTCTTTCTGCTTCCTCTTCTCCTCCAAGGCTCCACGTTGTTTTATTAGATGGGGTACTGAAGGCGCCGATCAAGTCAGTGTAGGAGAAAGAAAGAGAAGAAGAAAAGATGAAGAAATCCAGGAGAAAATCCCGATCTGTCTGGAAATCCATGTTCATTCCCAAGCATGGTTCAGCATCACAGGCTAGCCAATAGCAGGATCCAAAAATAGGAACCAAAAACAACCATTTCTGAGGCTTTCAGACACCCCACCACCATCCCTGCTGAGTTATCTTGATGGAGAATTTTGTGATTTGTGACCTGCGTTTCCTTTTTGCTGCTATAAATGTTTAAACCTGTAGAAAACATCAGTTGCATGATTGCAAAGAAGGGGTTGTCCTCTCATGGATTTCCCCTGTGACCCTCAGTCACATCCATAACATAATGCGCCAGTTATGAAAATTACTATTCCCTTTGAAGAGGATGATAGGAAAAATGCATATCTAACTTGGAAATAGTGAGAAAAATCAAAAGCTGGAAGCAAAACCCAGGGAGGCAACAGCAAGTTTCCTCATCCAGCCAGCCCCTTTCTAACTGAAGTGTCTCCATCCGAATCCGCTCTGTGGACACTCACAGTGGCATCATGCAGCAGCACAGAACTCCTGCAGTGGTGGCAGTGGTCTAAGTCTGCACTGGGCAATATGGTAGCCATCACCACATGAGGCTGATATTTGAAATGGGACTGTGTGAGTGAGGAACTGACTTTTAACTTCATTTCATGTAAATTCATTCAAATTTAAAATTAAATTTTAATGTAATCTATGAGGATTTCCAGACCTTGCTTATAAAAATGCTGCTCCTCCAGGAGGATGGGAAGGAAGAGGCCCTGGTACCAGGCACAAGCAGAAGGTAAGCCACTACATTTGACCTTGCTGGTTGACCCTGTTTGAAGCCCCTGAGGATCCCAGAAACTGACACTCAGGGAGAATGGAAATGGGCTCAGATGCCCTTTTTGATTCTCTCCCAGGCCCATGAGAATTCTGCTCTATTCATTATGTGTAATTGTAGTTTCTCCCTTCCTCCAGACATTTTTCTCATTTAGAGAAGTGTTGGTTGCTAGGAGACTGAATTGCCTTTTCAAGTAGAGTATTTTAGAGGGGAACAATTCAGATGATTTTCTTCTTTAGTAAAATGACAATTTGTAAAATGTTTGCAATGCATAGTGAAAAAGTCATGCTTTTACATTTCTTTGTGTATTTGTTTTAGCAATCACAGAACCTTTCATTTACTTTTCCCACAGCCTCTCACTTCAAGAAAAAAAAAAAACAAACTGACTGCTCCTTCTGCAGTATTTCTTAAAAAAGAACAACATTCCCAGCCTTGTTCTCAGGATGCTGAGGGGATATTTATCTTTCTTACCTCACAGGGGAGCTGTGAGTGGGAATAAAAAATAACAACATTGATAGTGGAAAGTATAAGACATCATCCATCCAAAACATTAGTAATGCACTCAACAGTTCAGTTATATCCACTATGTCTTCTTACCATGATTTTCATAAATTTATAGAAATCAAGCACTGAAGATATAATTTAAGAAAGGAAGAAACCATAACTTGGAGAAGTGAATAAGTTCTCACAGGTTTCTAAGTGTCACACAAGGATTCTGTAGCACCACAGTGATTTCTCAGGGAATGTGCACAAAACTCTTAAATGTTCAGGCTGACTTTCATAATCACTGTAGACAACATTTGAACCTTGAAAAGGGAGTTCTGTAAATGACATGAGATTCCCTATATAATTCACCTAATCCAAGGTCTGACACATGATAGGTGCTCACTGAAAATAGATATCTTATATAATAAAAGGCTACTATGCAAATTGACCAAACAGTGGAACAACCAGTTGCTATGATGTGCACTGACCACCAGGGGGCAGACACTCAACACAGGAGTTATCCCCTGGTGGTCAGTGCACTCCCAGGAGGGTAACACCACTCAGCCGGAAGCTGGGCTCATAGCTGGCGAGCACAGAAGTGGTGGTGGAAGCCTCTCCTGCCTCTGCTGCAGCGCTAAGGATGTCAGACTGCCAGCTTAGGCCTGCTCCCTGCAAGGATATCCCCCATGGGCTCCTGGACTGTGAGAGGGACAGGTCCGGCTGAGGGACTCTCTGAGTGCACAAATTTCTTGCACCGGGCCTCTAGTTAAATAATATTAATAACTTAGCTAGTAAGAATCAAATTTCCCTCAAATTTTTGTCTCCCCCACTCCTGCTTTAAAAATCCAGTTTCTGTAATTTTTTTGTATTGACCAATTACAGAATTCTATATTGTTTCAGAACTTTGACAATGTTAATTGACAGTCAAAAGCTAAAGAGCTTCCTTCCCTTTTTATCTCTGAGCAGCAGAAGAGTCCTAATGATAAAAGCCCTGGAATTAAAAAGAGGGAATAAGAACATTTATTAATGAAATGTGATGTGGTTGAAAGAAGCTATTTGATCATTATATTTAATGCCGTATTTTTCTATGGCTTCTGAAGAGACCAACTCCTTAGAAGGTGATCACACTGGAGACCACCCCCAGGGTCTCTTCCTCAAAGGAACTAGTACAAATCAAGTATTTAGATGTGGAAGTGTCCCTAAGGGTGAAACCTAGGTTACAAACAGCATTCCACAAACACAAGCTGCCCCTGTGTCTTCAGACCTATCCCAGGTTCTTAACCCTGGCTGTCCATTGGAACTACCAAGTGAGCTTAAAAAGCCCCAGGCCTGATCCCTTCACCTTAACAGTGTGGTTGCCAAAGGGAAAAGGGGACTGGGAGTTAGTGAAAGCAGGTGGAAGGGGAGGTGAGGGGGGATGGGGACATGAAGAAAAAAGAGGCTTTGCTTGGGGCAATGGGTGCATGATACAGTGTGAAGATGGTGTTTTGTTCAGTTGTACACTTGAATCCTGTATGGTTTGTGAACCAATGTCTTCCCAATCAATTCAATTAAAAAGAGAAAAATAAATTAAAAAGATTTAAAAATACAATAAAATGCATTCTCATAAATTGCCATACCAAAAAAAAAAAAAAAAAAGAAGAAGCATGCAGGCCTGGGTGAATGTAATGTGCAGCCAGCTCTAAAGCACGTCCAGGTCCACAGCGCCACTGGGGCCCCAGCTCATGTCTCTCTCTCCCTCCCCCCTTACCCCTCGCCTCCCATTTTACTCTTTCTCTTTCCTCCTTACTCTCTTCTCTCCCTTGCTTACATGTCTCCTCTCCCTCTGTCACTCCCTTACTCTCAGTTCTGCTCTGAGAAATTTCCCCATTCAATATCTTTTTTAAAAATATTTTTTTATTGATTTCAGAGAGGAAGGGAGAGGGATATGAAAACATCGATGAGAGAGAATCACTGATTGGCTGCCTCCTACACGCCCCACACTGGGGACCAGGAATCCAATGGTGACTTTCTGGTTCATAGATCAACGCTTAACCACAGAGCCACATCCCTCTCAAAATCTTTTGATCCCCTTCTTTTTCTCCCTCTTTCCACTTTCTTCCAGTTTATTTCTGGAATCTTTCTTTTGTTACATTTTTGTTACATTTATGAGCAAAACTCAAAGGCTTGAGTAGGGGAAGAGGCAAGGGTCCAGACCCACAGGAGCACTTTTCAGGGTTTAGAAGGAACCTCTCTCCCATCTCTTAAGCTCTCAAAGCAGCCACAAGTCCCATCAGGAATATCTTCATCTTCCTCTAATCAGACTCACCCTCCCTTAAGCACCAGCATTCAAGACAACACAGAATTACTTGTAATGTAGTTTAGTGCTCTTGTCCTTGAATTCAGGGCTTTGCAACATCACTAAGCTATTTTTCATGGCTTTCAGTACTCAATCTCCAATCCAGTGGCTGGACGCCTACTGTCCCGTTGGCAGTGGAGGTAGAGAAATTTAAGACATGAAGGAAAAACTGGTTGAGGTCATCATGACTCAGAGTAAAACCCATTAGTAATATTAATTACTTACTAATTCTATTCATCATTCTGTGTTCTCTGGAATCTTTTGGTGAACTCCCACATAGGTCATTTTAGGAAGATGTTCATAAATTTAAAAATAAAATGTATACTGAAAGCATTGGTCTCCACATCTGCTTCCTGGCAAAGTGACCAACAGATTTCTAAAATTTTCCCTCATCAAGTGCTTGTGCCCATCTTTGGTTCAGTCCTCATGAGGGAATTCTGCCCCATCCTTCACCTGTCTGCCCCTATAGGAGGCTTCTGAGGCAGATTTTGCCACCTCCATGTCTCCCTGTAGTTATCTCAATTAAATTTGCAAAGAGAGGCTTAAAACTAACCTGTATAAGAATTTGTCTTCAGAGTGTTGTAAATATATACAGAAAAAAATTCAGAGTGCCAGGAGCCAGGACTTTTTTTGTTTTAAATAAAAGAAGGAAGCCCTAATCAGTTTGGCTCAGTGGATAGAGTGTCAGCCTGCGGACTGAAGAGTTCCAGGTTCGATTCTGGTCAAGGGCATGTACCTTGGTTGTGGGCACATCCCCAGTTGGAGGTGTGTAGGAGGCAGCTGATGGATGTTTCTCTTTCATCGATGTTTCTGACTCTCTATCCCTCTCCCTTCCTCTCTGTAAAAAATGAATAAAATAACCCTGACTGGTTTGGCTCAGTGGATAGAGTGTTGGCCTGCAGACTGAAGGGTGCCAGGTACGATTCCAGTAAAGGGCATGTACCTTGGTTGTGGGCACATCCCCAGTAGCAGGTGTGCAGGAAGCAGCTGATAGATGTTTCTCTCTCATCGATGTTTCTAACTATCTCTCTTTCTTCCTCTCTGTAAAAAAAATCAATTATATATACACACACACACACACACTAGGGGCCCAGTGCACAAAAATTTGTGCACTCGGGGGGTGGGGGTCCCTCAGCCCAGCCTGTGCCCTCTTGCAGTCTGGGACACCTCGGGGGGGGGGGTTGTCC
>PVJC01023190.1:0-12473 GCA_004026665.1 Murina feae
TTTTCTATCATTATTTCTTCAAATAGGCTTTCAATATCTTGCTCTCTCTCTTCTTCAGGTACCCCTATAATTCTGATGTTGGTTCGCTTAAAGTTGTCCCAGAGGCTCCTTACACTATCTTCATATTTTTGGATTCCTGGTTGCCTGTTTTTTGGTTCCTGGTATTTCATAACTTTGACTTGATTCTTGCGGTCCTCTGATCTGCTGTTGGATCTCTGTATATTATTCTTTATTTCAGTCAGTGTTTGCTTGATTTCTGATTGGTCCTTTGCCATTTTTTTGGTATTCTCATTAAGTTCCTTGAAGGTCTCACTTAATTCCTCGGAGGTTCGTAGAAGATTTTTGAGTAGCTTTATAACTGTGGTTTTGAACTCTATATCCAGTCGTTTGCTTTCCTCCGTTTCTGTCATTTGTGATCTCTCTCTTTGTCTCTGCATTTTGGCTGGTAGAGTGGCATTTTCTGTCGCAGCTGAGGTCTGTTAATTTGGTTGCAGGCAGGAAGGCAGGTGCGCAGCTTGGGGCAGGGTCTCAGAGTCACTGGGGCGCAGCAACCTATGATGGCTGCCACTCAGCCAGCTCTGCGGCGCTATTCCACACCCTGGCGTCTGCTCGCCTGAGTCCCACGTCTGGGAAAGCTGCAAACAGTTCTGCTAGAACGCCACAGTAGTCTTCTGCCCCGTTGCCAGACTGCCCGCACAGCGTTCAGTGCGACCCCGGAGCTTGTAAACCGCGCCGCCACCGCTGCCTCCGCCGCCGCCCTTTCCTGCCGCTGCCGCAGCTGCCCCGCACGTCCCTACCTTTTTACTTTGGCACCGAGAACGGGAACTTCGATTCAGTTTCGATGCGCTCCTTCTCTTCTAGTTGTAGCGCGTCCACTCCCTTGGGTCTGGAGTATGGTTGTTTAGGTTTATTGTTGTATTTTTTAATATTTGTGGGATGCTGCGCATTCAGGTATACACCTTATGCTGCCATCTTGGTTCTCCTCAGTCCACTCCCTTTCTATGCCTCTGATTCTATTCTATTCACCAGTTTATTCTGTTCATCAGATTTTTTTATTCAGTTGATTTTTAGATTCACTTGTTGATATGTATTTGTTGTTCATAATTTTTATCTTTACTTTTTCTTCTTCCTCTTCTCAAAGGATACCTTTCAGCATTTCATATAATACTGGTTGGGTGGTGATGAACTCCTTTAGCTTTTTCTTGCCTGTGAAGCTCTTTGTCCAACCTTCAATTCTGAATGATAGCTTTGCTGGGTAAGGTAATCTTGGTTATATGTTCTTGCTATTCATCACTTTGAATATTTCTTGCCACTCCCTTCTGGCCTGCAAAGTTTCTGTTGAAAAATCAGCTGACAGTCATATGGGTGCCCCCTTGTATGTAAATTGACTGCTTTTCTCTTGAAGCTTTTAAAATTCTCTCCTTGTCTTTTGCTCTTGGCATTTTAATTATGATGTGTCTTGGTGTGGTCCTCCTTCAGTTCCTTTTATTTGGGGTCCTCTGCGTTTCCTGGACTTGTAAGTCCACTTCTTTTACCAGGTAGGGAAAGTTTTCTGTCATTATTTCTTCAAATAGGTTTTCAATATCTTGCTCTTTTTCTTCTTCTGGCACCCTTATAATTCTGATGTAGGTATGCTTGAAGTTTTCCCAGAGGCTCCTTACACTGTCTTCATATTTTTGGATTCTTTTTTCTTTTTGCTTATCCATTTGGGTATTTTTTGCTTCTTCATATTTCAATTCTTTGACTTGATTCTTCCATTCCTCTAGTCTGTTCTTGGATCTCTGTATAATATTCTTTATTTTAGTCAGTGTATGCTTAGATATATTGAAGGTCTCACTAAGTTTATCAGCGGTTTCTAGAAAATTTTTGAAAAACCATATAACCGTGGTTTTGAACTCTATATCCTGTCGTTTGCTTTCCTCCTTTTCTGTCATTTGTGATCCATTTCTTTGTCTCCGCATTTTGGCTTCTTCCCTGGGTTGATAGAGTGGCTTTCTGTGTTAGGTGATCACTGAGAAGAATTGACCTCCAAGCCACTTGGTTATGAGAATCAGCTGTGTCTACAGTGGGAGAACTTCTGTGCTGGAGACACCCTTATGGGGCAAGAGTTGTTTCAGTGGGGCTTTGGTGCTCACTGAGTCTGTCCCCTGAGTGTGTCCCTTATGAATCTGAGGAGTTGTATTTAGGATGGTCCCACTCTGGCCACTGGGTGATGCTGGCTCTTGTATCTCCAAGGAGTTGCTATTTTAGCCTTTGCCTGAGGCAACTCAGCCTTTTATATGCAAAAGCCTCTGGGTGCAGCTTGGGCGAGGTGGGGTCTCGGGGAATCTACAGGGCAGAGCAACCAGCTATGGCTGCTTCTCAGCCCTTCCCTAAGAGGCACCGGGTCTCAAGCTGCTCTGGAGTTCCTCCTGGTGCCAGACTGTGCCAAATGGTGCCAGAAGGTGTCAGACTGTGCCAGAAAGTGCCAGAAAGTCTAGTTCCTCCCCGTATGGTTCTGAGTCCCCAGAAACTCACCTGGAACTGGAGTTCAGAGCTGTCAGGAGCTTGTGCCTCCCTCCGGTATGAAATTATGTCAGCCCTTTCCACGAGCCCCTTCGTGCACACCTCCGTACCTCTGCACTTTATTTCCACACCTCCTCTGAGTCTCAGTCTCTTTCTAGTTGTAGAATTTCCACTCAGCCAGCCTTCCTGTGGGTCTGGGTGGTGTCCATTTTTTCTTTTCATTGTGATTTTGAAATGGTTGTGCACGGCCACAATTCCAGTGTTTTTCCACTTTTATTTTTCTATGATAGAAATCATATGGCTCTTATTCTTTTTTCATATGACTTATTTCACTTAGCACAATATTCTCAAGACCCATCCATATTGTGACAAATGGCAGTATTTCATCTTTTCTTAGTACTTTATTGCATATACTGTATATTCCAAATATCTTTGGACACAGTTTATTTCCATGTTTTGGCTGCTGTGAATAATGCTGCAATGAGCATAGGGGTAACATATATCTTTATGAATAAATGTTTTCAAATATTTCAGATAGATACCCAGAAAGATTGATGCATCATATGGTAGCTCTGTCTGTTTGTTTGTTTTAAGACACCACCACATTGTTTTCCATTGTGGCTGCATCAGTTTGCATTTCCACCAGCAGTGTATAAGGGTTCCTTTTTTTCCAAATTATCTCTAGCACTTATTTCTTGTCTTATTGCTGATACCATCTAACAACATCTAACAAGTGTGAGGCAGTATCCCATTGTGTTTTGATTTGCGTTTTCCTAATAGCTAGTGAAGTTAAGCATCTTCTCATATATCTGTTAGCCATTTGTACATCTTCTTGGGAAAAGCATCTGTTTAGGTCCTCTTCCCGTTGTTAACTGGATTGCTTTAAAAAAAACAAACAAACAAACGGTTGAGTTGTATGAGTTATTTTTATATTTTGGATATTTGGATATCCCTTACCAGACATATTGTATACAGTTATCTTCTTTTATGTGGTTCATTTTGGTGATGGCTTCTTTTGCTGGTACTTTTCTAAAGGGTCCAGATGAAGTTAATCAGGACTAGAATAAGGAAGAGGTAAAAGTAAATTGAATAATCATTATAGGAGATGTATTATACTTATTATTGTCATTTTCTTTAAGTTTAAAGAAAGTATCTGAAAGTGTTCTAAAATACAAATTTGCTCCTTTGGTTTTCTTGATGCTAAGTCTTTAGTGTAAGCTGGAAATATATAGAAGTAAAAACTCACTAGAAATTACATTCTTAGTTGTTTTATTATCAATCAGTAAGAGGAATAAAAATGGTTAGCATCAATTACCTGACTAGTTAACCAATGGAAAAATAAAATTAGATCCAAATGTAATGGTGATGATTGGCATATATTGGCTTAGGGAGACCTTATTCACATGGCCTGTGATTATACATACCTTCTTCATTAACAAGGCTGTAAGTTTTACCCCTGCTCCCTGATCAGAAAATGCATTCATTTAAGCTAATGTAACACAAGGTGCCTTTCTCTGGCTGGAATGTTCTGATGCTCTTTGCTGAATCACTTTTAAGGTTCAGGGATAGGCTTTTTCTTTGGTTCCTTCCCTGTTCCAACTTGTAAAGTCTAGGTGAGGTGACTCTCTTAGGTACACTTCTCTCATAGCCTGTAAGAAACAGGTTATCAGATTGCATCTCAAAGATCAGACTCATAAATATGCAGAGATATCATTTCACAGGACAACAGGCTGGTTTAGAAGGGATGTGTGTGGCAACTGCTAGTAGCTTAGTATGGTTACTTTGGTCTCTCAGTCCCACAGAGGTGGTTTGACTGATAGATCCAGATGCCAGTAGATGGATCTCAGTCATAAAGACTAAAGAAACACCTACCAATGTTTAAAACTGTTCGTATATACTATTTTTTAATATATTTTATTGATTTTTTTACAGAAAGGAAGGGAAAGAGATAGAGAGTTAGAAACATCAATGAGAGAGAAACATCAATCAGCTGCCTCCTGCATACCTCCCACTGGAGATGTGCCCGCAACCAAGGTACATGCCCTTGACTGGAATCGAACCTGGGACCTTTCAGTCCGCTGGCCGACGCTATATCCACTGAGCCAAACAGGTTAGGGATATACTATTTTTAATTGATCTTGATAAGTGAAACTCTATTATCCTAAATGATCTTCACTTTATCAGGATTTATATGTATATACCATTTTTAACAACATATTTAAATCCTTGGGCAGCTGGCCACATTAGTGTTTGGTCCAGGTGTCCATTTCACAGGATCCCCCATATATTGTGTCTCTCATGTATTCATGCACCAGTGCATTTACTTGTATGTCATATACACCAAAATGGAGACTTCTTGATTGCAGCCAAAGCAGCTTATTCATCACAAAATTCCTTATATTTAATATGACGCCTGGCATATAGTAGATGTTCAGTGTTACCGGGTCAGCATTGACCGGATGTTTTCAGTATATGGCACCAAATTAGGCCCTGCCCCATATAATTATAAGGTAGTTGGTATAATTATTCTCATTACATATATTAGGAAACAAAATCATAGAGTTGAAAATGACTTAGGTCACCAAGCAAGTAGGTGGCTGAGATATGACCCAAGTTGTTTTACCCTTATAGCTTTTGCCCTGAACTATTATGCTTCCTATATACAAATCACCACGCCAAAGAAAAAAAGTACCTGTGGTACTGTACCAAGGCTAAACCTATTACCACTTCAATCTAGACTGGACTATTATTTATAACTCAGGTTATGGTCTAGGAAACCAGGGAGGTGTTGTCTAAGAAGCATTACCTTGTGTAGACATGATGGTAGATAATGGCAAACAATCACACTGAAAGGGTTAGGCAGATAGAGACTCCAAATATAACCCATGCCAAGGGAACTGGCAAATAGCAAGAGGTTTAAAGTGGACAGTTGAAGTCAGAGTCTCAAAGGACTGTTGAACTAGAAAGAGTAGCCGTAACATTACCTGTGTTTGTAAGAATGTCAATCAGCTCAGACTGCTAAATAAGCATCTATTTAAAATTCCTCATTTATTGAGAACCTTAACTTGGTCAGCCACTGAAGATCCAGAGATAAGCAAACTATGTCTCCTGGATCAACAGAAAAGGAGATTTTATATACTCACACAGACTTGGGTGCACAGTGAGTATTAGCATTGCCTTGTATCATTGGCTGCCCAGTAATAATTGATTATAATAAGGCATTCTTATTGAGCACTCACTTTACAATTCAGGCACTGTTCAATCTGCTTTCTATGCTTTAAAACATTCTACCCTCACAACAGCTCTTTCAGGTAGATATGATTAGCATTAGCATGATGAGAAAATGGCAACACAGGCAAATTAAGAGGCTTGCCCAAGGTCACACAGTGAGTCAAAGTCAGAGTTGAGACTGGAAGATAGGCAATCAGGCTCCAGAATTTGAGCTCCTACCTTCCACAGCATTAGTTCTCTAAGTTTTATTCATTCCCTGGTTCCCTTTTATTTAATCACATTCATTCATTCATTTATTCACCACAGCTTTATTGGGAACCTATTATGTGTTTAGCATAAGGCTGGGTGCTGGGGAAGTAACAAGGAAGAAGATAGGCCAATTCTAATAATAATATAGAACTGTTAATTGGCCAATGAGATTCAAGAAAGCAATGACTCCTCACCTGTCCCCTTTGGGAGTCCAGCCATGTTCCACCTCTATTGCTAAAAGTTGCACATGCTTCCCAGTAAAGACCAATACTCAAAATAATTAAGAGGGACTTCTACTCATTCTCATGACTACCAAACCCTAGGACTTTGGTTTGAATCCCTCTGTGTTAGGATTGGTCAATGTATGAGCAATAACGGCAAACAATACAGCCACTGTATGAAAGGGAATTCATACTAGAAATATTTAATTCGTGGAACCAAGGAATTTAATTCAACAGAAAGCATATTGATTGAGAATCTGTGGCCACACTATTGCCCTAAGAAAAAATGGCCTTGTTTGTGTAAACTTGATAGCACTGGTCTGCACCTCCCTAAGGCAGTGTGGACCACAGTCAGCAAGGGCTAAGAAGTGCATTTTAAATGAAAGGATATGTTCAGTTGTATTTGTCTGTGGCTGTATTTATTATTATGGTAAACACTTAGTGGTATCACATAAGTTCAAGTATGTTTTTGAAAACCAATGCCACCCCAATAAATTCAATAAAAATAAATAAAATAAAAGTAGAGCTGATTGTAAACATACAGAGAACAAGATAAATGGATGTTTAAGATGTTCCTACTTTTGAGTTCAATGGTGAATAACTGAAAATTTAGTTTTTAAGGATAGCAGCAGGAAGGAAGAAAAAAAAACTACCTTTTGAAAAACAGATTTCTTCTGGATCACATGGGAAGCCCTTCTACAGTGGAACACAGGTTATTATCTGCAAAATGTGTTGTGCTTAGAATCAGGTAGAGGATTCCATATTGCACCTCCACTTTGCATAAATTTAATCCCCATTCTGCCTTTTTTACTCTGGTTTCAGTATCAATTTTGTTTTATTGGCATGGGTCTCAAGACCAAACATTCTAGAAACCAGTATTTTTGATTAACCAAAGTAAAGCATCTTTGAATTCCAATATATAGATTGTAACAGGGAGTTCAGAACAGGGCCCTGAGAAATTTTATTTATCTATTCAACGCACATTTTCTGTGGGCTGAATTCTGTACTGTAAGCTGGGATACAAAACTTAATAACATATATTTCCTGACTCAACCAGTTTGTAGTCTACTGGGAGAGTAAGACACAAACAGATAAATATCAGATGGGAAGTGAGTTCTCAGAGATCTGAAGCTGGGTTAATTCTAGCAGGAATGTACATCTGTGGTTGGGTCTCTCATAAGAAGGAAAAAAAAACACTGAGTAGCAGTACAGTTGTAGGTTAAATAGTTGTGGTTAAAGGGACCAACTTTTGCATCAACCATATCTGTACCAAGACTCTATTTCAGGATCTAGGAGTCATGAGGCTTTGGGCAAGTTATTAACCTCTCAGAGCATCCATTTCTTGAACTACTAAAGAGTTTTACACAGAGGAAAGATAGAATCAGAAATCTGCTTCAGGAAGATCTCCTGAGCATTTGTGTGGAAAGTGGAATGGAGGAGGAGGCAAGGCTAGAGGCAGGAATGGAGAGGAGAGAGCTCAGTTCTGTTGAGGAAATCAATGTCTCCAAATGCAGGCTCTTTTATATGCATTGTCCAGTGTTTGGCAGTGCTGGTGCTGACAATGATTCACCATATACAGTATTTACTTCAGGTTTGGCAGGTGGCCAGGGGCCAGTGAGGAGTGCTCCCCCGCCTCTCTGTTCAACACACAGGGCCCATTCAGTATATTCCCTTTAGCCGATGGCTGGGCTTCTTGCCCTCCAATCCCTGGTCTCCATTGGCCCTGGGGAAATGACAGCCCCTGGGAATCAGAGAGACAGTGCTCTTCCTCATCATGCTCAGCTGCCCTACTGTCTAGGAGGTCATGGATTGTCCTGGAGGCAGCAAAGCTTTTAGTGTATTTGCTGGGGAGGGGTGTCTCATGGATGTATACTCTGTCTACCTCTGCCCCCCACCCTCAACAGGATGTGGGCAGGCTGTATCTCTGTTGGACTGGAGCCAAGATTCAAGAAAGCACAGCATCTTCATGCTCCCTGGCTGCAGAAAGACTTGTTCCTGCTCACTGGGACACTGCTTGCTTGCAAGGGAGATTTTAAAGCAGTTTGATGTTTTTCCCAGGGCATGTTTCCTGCTCTGGTTTTGGTGATATTCTTCAAGAACCACAACAACAAAAATAGGGCCTATGCCTTTTTCACTGTTAATTTCTCAAGAAATGCTGCTGTATTTGACTTTTCTTAAACCAGTTTCCCCAATGTATTTGGCATTGAACCCTTTTTCCCCATTCATCTGCTATCAACTTTATTGAAATAATTCGAGGAAATGCCACTGTAATGAATTTGAGAGAGTTGGGAGGGATGTAAGGGTGTGGTGTAATGGAGAGTGACCATTTTGGAGTCAACATTGTACTTTATTATCTGTGTGACTAGACAGATCAGTTAACTCTACTAAGACTCTGTTTCCTCATCAGTAAAACAGAGATAACCTTTAACTTGAGGGTTGTCCTGAGGATTACCTGAGATGAAATAGGTAAAGCTTCCGGTAAATATAAAGTAATTAGTAGTTATTATTTCTGCAGTATGGACAATCATGAATCTAGACATCTTAAGATTAGTTCTCCTGCCACATTCATATTTGTTCATTAGGGTTTTAGCTGCAAAACCTGCAACTGACATAAAGATGATTTATTTAAAATAGAACATTGGATTGATTTCAGGGCCTAGTATAGAGGCATAATATAGAATGACTTTCATTTCCTTCATGAAAATTGGAGTTACATGGAACTTGGATCTATGCTTCCTAATAATGAACAATGCAGGCACATCTTTCAAAAATGATTCTTAGTCTTTGAATCTGCGACATTAAAAGTTAACAAATTTTGTCACTTGTTCATTGTTTTTGTTTTCTACCTACAAAGGAAAATCAGGTACTGGACTTGAGAGGTGTGAAGAGATTCTGATCAATAGGAAATGCCATGTGATTTCTGGGGACCTTCGATTGCCTAAAATATTTCCCCACCTGCTGGCTGTTGCTTGGCATCACATACCACAAAGCTCCTTTTTCCATGTTTGGCTATAATAACTGCTGCATATATGATAGATGTACATTTCGATGCATGGATAAACTGTTCCTTTGTATACACTGGCCCTTTCTTTATCTGAAGATATCTATTTTGAAGCGTCTAACTTGTCTTTTCTCCCAGCTACACTTTCCCAGTTTCTTCTGCTGTTGCCTGTATGTCAGTCTCAATTTCACAATCCTCTGACATCTTGTCTGCCTTACTAATTAAAGCACGTCCCTTATCCACAAACACCTTTGCTGGAGGGAAGTCTAATCCATAGCCCATACACTTAGGCCTCTCAACCATGTGCCATAAACATTAGGCTCTTGGCAGCTCCTGACTCCACTGTCCCTGACCTGTTTTTGTAGTTCAGAGGTCACAAGACAGGAAGGGTCTTAGTTTTGTGAGTGGGAGGGGAGAAAGAGTGGGAACAAATGTCAGCAATGACACTCCCTGACATTACTTCCCCTTTCTGAGAAGTGGTGTTCTGTTGGTTGTTTTCCCACAGCTGAACTTGTCATAAAAGGAGCTCTGTTCTCCTAGGGTTTGTTAATTGCTGTATCACTGCTTAAAAAACAAAACAAAATACAAAAAACTTCAAGAATGTAGGGAATCTTGTCTTAATTCATTTTGATATTTAGTCCCTTACTGCATTGTCATTTTCCAATCTTATTTTTCATACACCCAAAACTAACAATTTAAAGTCATACTGACATACTCAAATTTGCAATATTTAAATAATTCTCTATGCTAATTGAATGCAAATTAATTACATCTACCTTTGATGTATCAAGTTTCAGCTCTGCATACGACCCAATAGTTACATAATCTTTTGAATTCTGTCAAAATATACTATTCCAAACAGGTTTCCTTTTTTTTTTAAAGGAGAACCTTACTAGTACCTAGTGAATATCTAGGTCCTTCAGTGTAAATTTTTTGACAATTCTCTAGCACAGCCAATACTAGCTATACTTGAGAGCTGGCTTTGATCCTTTGATCTAGTGTTGATGTGGGTGTGAGTATGGAGGAGGGAAAGGCTGCCAGTTGTTCACTTGGTGATTTGTATAGCTCCTTTCACAGGATTAGAGTGAGAATCCTAAAGAAAATAGCATTATAGGAAGCTACAGTAATTAAGAGGTCTCTCTTTAGCTGTACTAAATTATCAGAGTCATCCCAGTGACTTGGAAGTCATAGAGTCAATTTCATTTTGTGCTTAAGAAGCATTCCCCTAAATGGAAATGAGAGAAAAGCCGGAGTTGCAATACTTATATCTGGCAAAATAGACCTCAAAGTAAAGGCCATAACAAGAGATAAGGAAGGCCACATCATAATACTAAAAGGATCGATACAACAGGAGGATATAACTCTGGTAAACCTATATACACCCAATACAGGAGCACCCAAATACATAAAACAACTTCTGGAATAAATTAAGGGAGAGATTAATAACAATACAATCATAGTAGGGGACTATAATACCCTACTGACACCACTAGATAAATCCTCTAAACAAAAATCAGCAAAGAAACAGCAATCCAAAAAGACTCACTAGATCAGATGGAATTAATAGACATCTTCAGAACATTTCACCCCAAAGCTACAAAATATACACTCTTCTCAAGTGCACACAAGACATTTTCAAAGATAGATCACATATTAGGACACAGGCAAAGTCTCTTCAAATTCAAGAAGATAGAAATCACAACAAGCATCTTCTCAGATCACAATGGCATAAAACTGGAAATCAACTACAATAAAAACAATCCAAAAAATCAAACATTTGGAGGCTAAATAGCATGTTATTAAACAATGAGTGGGTTACCAGAGAGATCAAAGAAGAAACAAAAAGCATCATGGAAACAAATGACAATGAAAACACAACAATCCAAAATCTATGGGACACAAAGAAAGCAATCCTGAAAGGGAATTTCATAGTTCTACAGGACTACCTCAAAAAACAAGGAAAAATTGTGATAAATTATCTAACCTTACAACTTAAAGAATTAGAAAGAGGGCAACAAGAAAATATCACAGTAACCAGAAGGAAGGAAATAATAAAGATCAGAGCAGAAATAAATGACAAGGAGATCAAAAAACAAATAAACAAACAGACAAAATAAAAAAAACAATACAAAAGATCAATGAAATCAAGAGCTGGTTCTTTGAAAGGATAAACAAGATTGATGAACTACTAGTGAGGCTCAACAATAAACAAATAGAGAGAACACAAATAAATAAAATCAGAAATGAAAGAGAAGTAATAACTGACTCCACAGATATACAAAAGATTGTAAAAAAAATACTATGAACAACTCTGCTCCAACAAACTGGACAACCTCGACAAAATGGACACATTCCTAGAAAAATACAAGCTTCCAAAACTCAATCAGGAAGAATAAATAACCTGATTAGGCTGATAACTACTGATGAAATTGAAAGAGTAATCAAAAAGCTTCCAGCAAACAAAAGCTCTGGACCAGATAGCTTCTCAGGGGAGTTTTACCAACCATTCAAAGAAGAATTAAAACAAATCTTTGTCTGACTATTCCAAAAAATTCAAGAGAAAGGCACCCTTCAAAGCTCTTTCTGTGAAGCTAGCATTACCCTAATCCCAAAACCATACAGACACCACAAAGAAAGAGAATTACAGGCCAATATCCCTGATGAACATAGATGCTAAAATACTCAACAAAATTCTAGCAAACCGGATCCAGCATTAGATTACAAAGATCATACACCATGATCCAGTGGGATTTATTCCAGGAATGCAAGGCTGGTACAATAACCACAAATCAGTAAGTATAATACATCACATAAAAAAATTGAGAGACAAAAACCCATAATCATATCAATTGATGCAGAAAAGGCATTTGACAAAGTACAGCACTCTTTTCTGATAAAAATGATCAGCAAAGTGGGAATAGAGGGACCATACCTCAACATAATAAAAGCTATATGTGAAAAAATTACAGCCAACATCATACTCAACGGGCAAAAGATAAAACCATTTCCCCTAAGAACAGAAACAAGACAAGGATGCCTGCTTTCACCACTCCTGTTCAACATAGTACTGGAAGTGCTAGCCACAGCAATCAGATAAAAAGAAGAAATAAATGGCATCCAAATTGGAAAAGAAGAAGTAAAATTGTCATTATGCACAGATGACATGACACTGTACATAGAAAACTCTAAAGACTCCTTCAAAAAATTATTAGACTTAATAAATGAATTCAGCAATGTAGCAGGATACAAAACTAACGACAAGAAAT